>JAVCKV010130540.1:0-19152 GCA_032274145.1 Herpochondria borealis | reverse complement strand
GGAGAGTAGGTCGCTGCCAATTTAATAAACGAGAGTTCATACATTAATTTGTGTGAGCTCTTTTTTTTATGTTTATAAAATAGAAAAAACGGAGCTAGCTAGTCCGTAATTGCTATGCATTTGGTACACTAGTTAAGCTTGCATTTGCTTCCAATTTAATATAATTGAGCTCATTCATTAATTTGAATGAGCTCTTTTTGTTTAAGGTAATTAGTGTAGATATCTATAATACTCAAACCAATCCTTTAGATAAAAGCTACGATTAGAAATTATACAATTAGTATTCGAAGTTGTATGGGCAGATAATTTTAAGTGAATTATATGCTGAAGGAATAGTTGTTTCTAATTTGGAAAGGGTACTTATTTTATAATTTAAAAAGATACCAAAAGCGAATTTGAAATAATTTGATTAATCAATATATCAAAATGACATTTGAGCTGAATGATATTATCTATAATATTTTGTTAAAGGTTTCTTATAGGAGCATGTTATTATTGAATAAATTAAAATAATCTGTTAAAAGATTATAACAGCTGTTACGTTTCGATCATTAAATGGATTATATATACAAACACGGCAAATACAGTAGAGCTATTTTAAAGGATCCGATTACAATAAATAGCTTTTGATCAATACTTTTTTTGCCAAAATGAAGGTGGAATTTCTACCTATGATAGACCTTTTTTATAACCATTAAATTATTGAATTATGATTGCGAACGCATTTGCATTAGTGATTTCTATGTCCCTTTGTCTCATGATAGATGTAGATTACTCAACGACTTTAATTCCTGTTGAAATTAATTTTTGTGAATTTACTTCAGGAAAGGGCGAGAGCATATGTAGTATACAAGAGGCAGAGAAACCCAGTTTAAATAAGATCTTTTTTGACCGAAATGGGGAAAATCCCAAATTACTTATTGACAAAAGAAATGTTACTTCAGAGAAAATGAGATATATATTTGGAAATGATCAAATAACAATTGGAAAAGTGAATACTATTAACATGCCTTATTTGCATAGAAATTTACTTATAGAGCCAGGCCAATACAATGTTAAATTAGTTAATAAGGGTTACGTTATTTCATTAACTAGTTAAAGACAATTTTATTATTAAGATTATATCTGAATTAGTATTTACATGGCTAGTCTCTTTTCGTGTAAATCAATTATGTCATGTTTCATTAAGTACGCAGTAATAATCAAACAATATCAATTAGCTAGTAAAGTTTTTGCACATTTACAATTGAGAATTAACTGTTACAAACGTTTTGTATGAAAATATTAATTGTTGGAGGTGGAAATATGGGATTGACCTTTGCTAAAGGTTTTTTGAAAACACATATTGTGAGTAAAGAAAACATGTTAATACTAGAGAAATCCCCAGAGAAAGCGGTACAATTACGGAAATTAGATATTGGTACTGTTTATGGAGAAGCGGGTGATTATATAAAATCTGCTGATCTAGTTATCTTGGCTGTAAAACCGCAGGATATCAAAGGTTTGTTTTCTATTATCGAACCTTACATTGATGCACAACAAGTAATCCTCTCTATCATGGCAGGAGTGAAGATGGAAACTATTGCAAGCCAACTTGGATCAAAAAAAATAATTCGGGCAATGCCTAATCTACCCGCGCAAATAGGTTCTGGGATGACCGTCTTTACATCATCTGAGGCTGTCACTAGGATAGAGCTCGTTATGGTTCAAAATTTGCTAAATAGTACTGGGAAATCTATTTATAAGGATTCGGAAGAAATGATTGATGCATCTACCGCTATTTCTGGATCAGGTCCTGCATATGTCTTCTTTTTTATGCAATCATTAATTGAAGCAGCAAAAGGTATGGGTTTTTCACAGTCTGAGGCTGAACTGTTAACTTTTCAAACATTTCGTGGAGCTGTAGAACTGGTTAATAAAAACGATATTAGTTGTGAGGATTGGATTAATAAAGTATCAAGTAGAGGAGGAACGACAGAAGCTGCATTCAGTAAATTGAATCAATCTGATATTTCTACAAAGTTCCAATTAGCTGTGAATCAAGCCTTAGTCAGAGCTAAAGAATTAAGTGAAATAGGGTAAAGGTTAATAAACATATAAGCATTACTATAGCTTAGGTTCATGGTAAGCTTTTTTGATTAAAGTTTTTTTGTACAATTAGTTTAGTAATAATAAATTCTCTCTTTTCAAAAAATAAAATTTATATAGAATGAAAAAATTATTTTTATTCCATTCCATATTAGAGATGATAGGTGGGGTATTATTAATATTCAGACCAGACCTATTGCTTATGAATGATGGTCAAGCGCTTGAGACAATTATAGTATCTAAATTATACGGAACATTAGCATTGACTTTCGGTGTTATAAGTTTTTTGCTGTATAAGGTTTTTCAATATTCAGATACTTTTAAAAAGATAGCATTACTGATCATGTTCTTTCATTTGATGGTTTCATTTCAAATGTATGCAGCATATTCCCAAGGTATAATATCCAATTTAGGAGCTTTTGGTTTACATATCTTATTGGCTGTACTATTCTTTGGAGCATATATGAAAGAGTTAAACAGCTTTTCGGCAAGAAAAGATGAAGCTGAAAATTAAATTAAGCACCCATTAAACTTCCCATTCTTTTGGGAGTCATATTAATTTAAAAGTATTTTTACCATGATATAAAAATATAATATGAGAATTCAAGTAATTTTTATTCTAGTCTTTTCTAGTCTTTTAGGATACGGACAAAACAGGTTAACCGGTAAAATATTTTCTGATGTTGGCAGTCTTATTGGTGCTGAAGTTAGTCTGTATAAAATGAATTCCGATATTGTATATGGTTCAGTTACATTAGCCGATGGTTCGTATAATATAAGTAATGTTTCTTCTGGAGATTACCGTATGGTGGTTAATTATCTAGGGTTTAAAAAGTATAGAAAGCGGCTAAGCATTGACACTGATATAGTATGGGACGATATCGTGCTAGAAGAAGATGTGTTAGAGATTGACGGAGTAGAGATCACTGGAACGATGATACAAGCTATCCAAAAGGGAGACACTACAGTATTCAATGCTGGTGCATTTAAAACATTGCCAGATGCAGATGCTAAAGAATTGATAGCTAAAATTCCTGGAATTCAAATAGAAGGAGGAACAGTGAAAGCAAACGGTGAAAACGTAACTAAGGTAACAGTAGATGGCAGAGAGTTCTTTGGCAATGATCCGAATGTAGCTTTGAATGCACTTCCAGCTGAGGTAATCGATAAAATTGAAATTATAGATGAGCAAAGTGAGCAATCACAATTTACTGGATTTGATGATGGAAATACAAAGAAGACGATAAATATTGTCACTAAAACGGATAAACGAAATGGTGAATTTGGGAAAATATATGCTGGGTACGGAGAAGAAGACAGATACCAGGCAGGAGGTAATATAAATATATTCAATGGTGATCAAAGGACATCAATAATCGGGTTGTCAAATAATATTAATCAGCAGAATTTTTCTACGGATGATTTATTAGGAGTAACTGGAAGTAGTGGTAATAGCAGGAGAGGTAGAAGAGGTAGAGGAGGATCAAATAATTTTTTAGTTGGCCAGCAGGCGGGTATTGCCAATACGAATTCAATTGGATTGAACTTCTCAGACAAGTGGGGAGAGAAAGTAGATTTTTCAGGTTCTTACTTCTTTAATAAATCTGACAATACGTTGAATCAGGATATTGAACAAGAATATTTTGGAGAGGATATCGGAGGAGATATTTATAATGAAAGTAACCTAACTGAAAGTGACAATCGAAATCACAGAGTCCAGGGAAGATTAAACATTGAGTTAAATGAAAAAAATTCTATAAGAATACAACCGAGAATAAGTTGGCAGGATAATGAGAAAAATGAATTTTCAGACACAGAGTTTCTAAGAAGTGGAAATTTACCTGATTTAGCCAACAATATATATAAGTCAAATCAATCTGGACTGAACCTTAATAACAGTATAAGATTTAGGCATTCGTTTGAGAAAAGGGGAAGAAGTTTGTCTCTCTCATTAGGGAATAGTTACGCACCAAAAGATGGACTTTCATCATTAGAAACGAATCTTTCATTAGACAGTACAGGAAATGATAATATTCAGTTAAGTTTGGATGATAATAGTGACTGGGGAGTTGAGACTGAGATTAGCTTTACAGAGCCACTTTCCGAACGTTCGCAACTGATTGTTGAATACGAATTTGAGAAAGATCACGGTGAGGATAGCAGGAATACAAGTATAGGAACAACTCTTGATACGGGTATACCATTATCTTCTTTGTCTAATGATTTGATGACTGATCAGCTAACACATACAGTAAGTACGGGTTATAGGTGGCGAAAAGATAAGACTAGTATTATGGTAAGAGGACGAGTTGAGAATACCTCTATATCGGCTGATCAATCTTTACCATCTGCATTTATGTCGGATAAATCTTACACTAACTTTCTACCCTTTGTAATGGCCCGCATGGAATTCTCAGGAAAGAAGAATTTACGACTTTATTATAGACCTCGAACTGATAACCCATCTGCCAATCAACTCTCTGAGACGATTGATAATAGTAATCCACTGCAGCTGAGTAAGGGAAATATAAATATTGAACAAGGATATCAGCATAGTTTGTTTGCTAGATATTCTTCTACAAACGTTAAAAAAGGTACTGTCTTATATGTTTTTGCGGGAGGTGATTATTCCAATAATTATATAGGTCAGAGGACATATTTGGGTGGTCGAGATGTTGAACTCTACGATCAATTGAACGTCGATCCTAGAGCTCAATTGACTCTTCCAGAAAACTTATCTGGGTATTATAGTTTACGATCTTATGTGACGATCGGATTGCCTGTAACTGTAATCAAGTCAAAGCTGAATTTTAATATCAATGGAAATCATACGAATACTCCAAGTATAATTGATGATTTGGAGAATGACATAACCAATTCAGCTTTAGGGTTCGGAGTTAGTCTCACTTCCAATATTAGCAATAATGTAGACTTCACAATATCATCAAATACTAACATTGGTAGTGCTACGAATTCATTACAGTCAGATCAAAATACTAATTTCACAAACCAAACAACAGGATTGAAATTAGATGTGATATTTCCTTGGGGAATCACATGGAGAAATCAAATAAACCATCAACTATATAGAGGTTACGGAGATGGATTCGATGACAGTTTTCTTTTAGGTATTATGAGTGTTGGGAAGAAGTTTTTAAAAAATAATAGAGCTGAAATAAGTCTTTCTGTTTTTGACTTATTTAATCAAAATCAAGCGATCAGTAGAACAGTAAGCAATACTTATATTGAAAGTTCTGTGAGTAATGTTCTGCAAAGGTACTTTATGGTTAATTTCAAGTACGACCTAAGGCACTTCGGAAAAAGTACTAATAATGGAAGATCACAAGAAAGAAGAGGAGGCAGAGAAAGGCGAGATCGATAATTAATTTTAAAAGTGCCGTACTTAAGTTTTATCTTTGAATTAAAATTGACAATATATGAAATATATAATACAGATTTTTTTCATGGCTTTATTATTCTCTTCGTGTAAGACGACAAAGAAAGTCCCTGAAGTTGTAGAAGACAAAATTGTTTCTGAAAAAATTGCAGATAAAGATATTAAAGTAGATACTGCAGGTAGAACTGGTAAATCGGATAGGTTTAGAAAACCCCAAATAGATCCTGAGCAAATAGTAGCGCAGTTAAATATGTCTGAAAGTCAAGAAAAGTCTTTTCTTGACTTTTGGGAAAAAAATCAAGCTGAAATGGATAAACTTAGGAATGATTCTACCAACGATAGAGCAAGCATGCGCGAAAGGATGAAAGCATTTAGAGAAAGTAGCAAATCAGAGATTGAAAAAATTCTAACTCCAGAACAGTTTAATCAATACAAGCAAATGTTGGCTAAAGACAGAATGAAATCAAGGAGAGGAGGCCAATAATCTATAATACTTCGGCAACTACAAAGATACTGCCAGCAACGATTACAATATCATCTCTATTCGCTGTGCTAAGGGCATTTCTATATGCCGCGGGCACTGATGGGTATTCTAATCCATGTAAATCAAAATTCATGGCTTTTGATTTGAGTATTTCTGTTTTCATGCCTCTTGGAATATCTGCTTTTGCAAAATAGTATATGGCGTTTTTAGGTAGAATAGATAGGATTGCGTCTAGATCCTTATCAGCTGCTGTACCATATATTATATGTATAGTTTTGTGTTTTATGAGCTCTAGTTCTTCTACTAGGAGCGAAATGCCAGCTTCATTATGAGCACTATCGAAAATAACTAGAGGTTCTTCTTGTACTACCATCCATCTGCCTATGTAATAAGTTAGCCTATTTATATTTTCTATTCCATCTGCAATTTTTCGGGTATCAAGATCAAATTGATCTTTCAATATCCAAAGAGAAAATAATGTAGTTACTAGATTTTTTAACTGATATGGATTTGTCATTGAGGTATTAAAATCAACGCTCCAATCGTCATTTTTGAGTCTGAAATGAAACGCCCCATTTTCTTTTCGAACAAGAGTAGATAATTGATCTGCCTGATATATTTCACTTCGTTTAGCTATTGCTTTATTAGTAAATATTGGATTTGTATCCTCTTGGTATTCTCCGATAACTATTGGAATATTGTCTTTGATAATGCCAGCTTTTTCACCAGCGATAAGCTCTAAGGTATCCCCTAACATGGATTGATGATCTAAGCTAATGTTGGTTATTATTGAGAGTATTGGAGTTATAATATTGGTACTATCTAGTCTGCCTCCCAAGCCCGTTTCAATAATTGCTATATCTACTTTTTGATTTGCAAAGTGTGAGAATGCCATCGCAACTGTGATTTCAAAGAATGATGGTTGTATTCTTATGAAATCTTTCTTATAAAGCTTGACAAATTCAATCACTTCGTTTTCGGAAATAAACACTGCATTGATCTTGATGCGCTCTCTATAATCCTTATAATGGGGTGAAGTATATAATCCTACTCTATATCCATTTGCTTGCAATCCTGCGGCTATCATATGAGAAGTAGACCCTTTGCCGTTTGTGCCAGCGATATGGATTGATTTAAATTTATTTTGGGGATTACCCAATAACTCGCAAAGAGCAATAATATTATCCAAGTTTTTTTTGAATGCTGATACGCCTTGTCTTTGATACATTGGCAATTGGCTAAATAGAAAATCCTGAACCTCCTGATATGTCATAGTTATGAATTACAATTATTGTGTGAAGATAATCTCAAAAACCAATTTTGATTCTATCTTGTTCTATAGAAATGAAAAGTGATATGCATTTTGATTATATTATTCTCGGAAGTGGTGCTGCAGGGCTGAGTCTAGCACATAGAATGGCTAGTGATAGATATTTTGATAACAAATCTATTGCTATAATAGATCAAGATAGAAAGAACAGAAATGATCGTACATGGTGTTTTTGGGAAGCAAATGAAGGATATTTTGATTCAATTGTCAAAAAAAGATGGGAAGAGATTCAATTTTATTCTAAAACACTAGACAAGAGACAGAAAATAGATCCGTACCAATACAAGATGATATCAGGATTGGACTTTTACAATCATACAATCCCATTTATCAAACAACATGAGAATTTCACATTTATACATGAAGAGATAATTTCTGTAACTGATTCGCCTCAGAATGCCATTGTAAGAACTAGTAGCAATAATTATACTGCTGACTTAGTACTCAAAAGTTATCCCTCTGTCGAAAAGCTGAACCCTAAAGAGCATATATATGTAGACCAACATTTTAAGGGTTTCTTTATAGAGACAAATAAGCCCGTATTCGAGCCCACTTGTGCTACGTTTATGGACTTTAGAATCGATCAAAAGGATGATGCTAGATTCCTATACGTGTTGCCTGAATCTGAGACAAAAGCACTCGTAGAAGTTGCTCTTTTTTCCAATAGTCTCTTATCTAAAGAGGATTATAATCTGATATTAACTGATTATATCAAAGATTTTCTCAAGATTGAGAAGTATAGTATTTTGGAAGAGGAGTTTGGGATTATTCCAATGACTACTTATGCTTTCAAAAAGCATAATACGAAGCATGTTTTTCATATTGGTACAGGAGGTGGAATTGTGAAGGCGAGTTCTGGATTTGCTTTCACTAGAATACAAAGACACAGTACTCAACTCATCAATTGCATGAAAAATGGATATCCTCTAGCTAATAGTTATGACGGATTACATGGCAGACATACGTTCTATGATAAAATTATGTTGCATGCTATGTTAGAAAATGGTACGGCTGGAGAAGATATATTTACGGACCTTTTTGCAAAAAAGACTGCCGCTCAAATTTTTAAATTTTTGGATCATGATACCTCTTTTGTTGAAGATATAGGGATATTCAAAGCTCCTCCTATGCTTCCCTTTACAAAGTCATTTTTTTCTGTTTTTGGAAAATAATCAAAAAAAAAATCGGAAGAAAAATACAAGCTATGCTTAATATTTATCTTCCGAGTGTCATCTTTTATGAATGTTAATATCCAGGGAAGGATACTATCATAAAACAGAGTAATACCCCTAGCATGGTGCACGCCAACCATAGCCTAGCGTCTAGCCAGACGTGCTCGTCTTTTTGTTGTGCCATAATGAGTGTTTTCCTTTTTGATTTGCGACCGTTATGAGTTTTGTTCGCTCCTCAAAAAATAGTTTGGTTATTAATTTCAACATTATCCTAAATGCTATAATGATGCCATCAGGTTTATTCATCATATGTTATCTACACTCATTTTTTACTTATTGTTGAGGTAGTATTTGTTTGTGGTTTTTCATTAACCTGTTGTGATCTATAAATGAATGATTTTTACATAACGTTTTATGAGATGTGATTCATAGTAGAAATATTTATTATTCGAAAAATACCAAAAAATAAAAAAAGGAAACTATTGTTCCTATTAAATCAAAGAAAATAAAAATAAAAGAAGCTTTGACTTTTCTGGAAAAAGCTTGCGTGTGTTAAACCTTAAATGACTAGGTTTGTTTAATCATTAGTAAACAACGCTTAAACAGTTGAGTTTTTGGGGCGAGAAGAAAAGAAGATTATATATGATTAAAGTAGGAGATAGAATACCAAATTTTTCATCAACAACTGAGGATGGTACTGTTGTGACACCCGATACAATGAAAGGCAAAAAGCACATATTGTTTTTCTATCCTAAAGATGATTCTCCAGGTTGTACTAAGGAAGCATGTAGCATTAGAGACAATTATAAGTACTTCACGGTAAATGATTATGTAGTATATGGCGTAAGCCCTGATAAAGAGAAAAAGCACCAGAAATTTATTGATAAGTTCGAATTCCAATTTTCACTATTAGCAGATGTTGAAAAAGAAATGATCACTGCTTTTGGATTGTGGGGCACTAAGAAGTTCATGGGAAGAGAGATTGTTGGTGTCTATAGAACTACCGTTGTTGTAGATGAAGAAGGAATCGTTACTAATATAATTAGTAAGGTAAAGACTAAAGAACATGGTGAACAACTTATCGCTGAGTTGGGTCTAACTAAATCTAAGTCTTAGGTGAACTAGAATATATAGAAATAAATACTGCAGCCATTCTCATACTGAATGGTATATCATCATTCATGTAGTCATCTATCAACCAATCTCTCGGATCGCCTTCGTTTTCTGTGTAGATTATTAAATCTCCTCTGTCGGCTTCCCTGTTTTGCCATTCGTCTACAGTATTTCCGTACTTTGACTTTATTGTAAATTGTTGCTTACCTAGTTTTATTTTCCAGCTGGTAGGATCGTTGGGCCATGTCCTTGTAATCGAAACGATATCAGAACCTTGGCGTAATTCCCAAAAACCTGGATTGTTATCATACTTCTGAACAATATCGCCATCAATATCTCCGATAGAATACTGCCAAGCTGTAAAATCATCGCTTAATCCCCAGGTAAGCTCAAGTTGGCCTTCAATAATAGTTATAGAGTCTACTTCTATTTCTACATTCCATTCTCTAAATGAATCATTGTTCTCTGTATGAAATGCTATGATATATTGTGCTTGTAATTGAACACAAATAAAAAGCGAAAATAGTAATATGGATATTCCTTTCATCTAATTATGATAACGTTGATTTTGAATGGAAGGTAACAAAATTCTAGTCGGATATTTATATTGATTTATCAGATTTTGAGCATAACAGATAGAATTTCAATTAACTTAAAACAAAAATGAGGTTATGACAATCTATAAATCGACTAAAAACATCTTTTTTCTAATTCTTGTTAAGTATGTGCCTTATACAGTGTACGGTATTATGTTACTGTCTCTTATAAGAGAATACATAGTCTCTGAAAATTTAAATAATAAACTACTCATATCCATTTTGATGCTAACTATCATGTTTGGACTGTTAATTGGGTTTGTTGAAAAAATTCTCAAAACAAACTATAGAATAGAGAAGAGTGCCCTACATATTGATTCAGGATTCACAAAAAGAGAAATCTATATTTCAAATATTCAGAGTTTGACCCATAGTAATTATACAGGCTATGGATGTAAGCCTGGGCTTGACGTTAAAGGACTAAAGTTAATATATGAGTCAGGCCGTATGATATTTGTCACTCCGGAAAAATCCGAAGAGTTTATTAATAATCTCAAATCTGTTAATCAGAAAATAATTATCCAATAAATTCATCGCCAATTTGGTCTAATACGATGTATCCATAACTCCTTATAAATACTCTTGCAATAGAAAATAATTGCTGAACTAGAATAGCAAAAAGAACAATCAACCAAGAGGGTGCGCCTCTATCTCCCATTAATAGATAGTATATAAGGGCCAATAGCAGATGTATGCCGATTAATAAGTAACCGATTGAGAGGACTTTAAAAAAGTGATTCTTTAAAAATGCTAGCCCTAGTTTTATAGACTTCCAAAAGGGTGCTCCTTCTATGTAATTATATCTAGCACTTATACTTAATCCCCATATTCCAATAATACAAACTGAAAAAATTGCTATCAAAATAAATAATGAAATCACAAATGGTTTTTCAGATGAAAATGTAGTCAACGGATCACCAATAATAGATTTAAATGGGAGCCCGATAATAGCTGCGAAGAGAATGATCAGAACAAATGAAAGTAAGGCGAAACCTAAAAATGGAATTAAATATTTGATTCCATTTTTTAGTTGAGATATAACGCCGATTTCTCCTTTTTTGATATTGAATAAAAGACCTCCTTGAAGCCAAGTGCTTACAATTAAGTAAATCGGTGTTAGAGTCATCACCCAAGAAAGTACCGAAGAAAATACATTTTCATTACTATTGATCATATCCATAATCACAGTTCGATCAAAACCTGATGCCAGCTGTTCTAACGCCATGGACTGACCTAGATTATCATTTACAGTACAATAGAAAATCAAACCAATCAACAAGCTAAAAATCAATTGACATATATAGATGCAAAATGCCTCAGCACTATGTGCCGAGGTTCTATTCCATATATGTTTGAGTCTCTGTATCATTCGATTCTATTAAAACAAAAAGCTAGCATATTCCAAAAAGGTCTGCATCCAATTGGTAGTTTTAGCTGCATATTTTACAATAGGTTTTTTATTCGGATTGTAAGTAAGACTATTATTATTGAAATTGATGTCGAGGAATATTTTGTTGTAAGGGTCTATGTTTACGGATTGAACCTTACTTTCAGAAGCGAAGTCAAATGTTTTTTCTCCTTCAGCTCCATCCCATCTTATTAACTCTTTACTATTGTCGTCATACATGATTTCTATGTCTACTGGAAACTGAAGAACTCCGTTTTGAGAAACTGTAATTTTTGATTTGAAAAGTGAATTGGTTTTTACGATGTCAATACTTATTACTTCATAGTCGCATATGTCAGTCCCATGGAGGCATTGATCAAAAAAATCATCAAGATCGAAATCTAAATTTTCATCGATTAGTTCTTCTGAAGCAATTCTTCTGAAATCTGCTTCCTTTGGATGTTTGAACTTATAGGCTTCAAAGTAGGCTTTAATCAACTTGTCCATGTCGGATTTGCCAACTAGACCTTCTAGCGTCTTGAGCATAGATGATGTTTTGGCATATATCAATCCTTTGTAAGGTCCTTTGATATCCCAGCCTGGTCTCGCAATAGGGCCGAGGCGACTATGATCTAACTTGGTATATTCGAGTCTTGAATTCTCAGCATTTCCTGATCGGAAACCTAGTACATTATAAAATGATGACTTCTTACCGTGATAATGATCAGTTATTCGATCTTCATAATAGGTAACAAATCCCTCATCTAACCATGCTTCTTCTTTCTCATTAGAGGCCAAAGTAGCCATGAAATACATATGTACGAACTCATGTATGACAAGTGATTCTACTGATCTTACACTCTTTGGAATACCATAGAAAGAAGCCGCGGTTATCATCATTGGATATTCCATGAATCCGCTATTAAGCGCGTGTACTGGTGGATCTACAACAGTTATTTTTGGATACGGATATGGCCCCACGTTTTTATTCATATATTCTAGGCCATGTTCTATTGCTTGTCGGTATCTATCTGCAAAAGCACAATGTTCTGGCGGCATGAGTATTTCAATTTCTACACCTCGAAAGGTTGACTTGTAAACGTCAAATTCTGAATAGACAACGAAGCCAAAATCAATAAGATCATGCGCTTGGAATTGTACTATTTGTTTGCCATCTTCTTCTATTTCCGAGACCCTACATCCTGACGCTCCTATTTGCAGATGATCCGATGCTGTAACTGTTACATGGTAATCTCCGAAATCAGCGAAGAACTCTGTGCCGGGCACAAACTGATGACTATTCCAGCCCCATGTTTCATACTTGTCCTGTTCGTAAACACATACTTGAGGAAACCAATGGACAAATAAGAAAAAGTCTTTTTGACTATAACCAGCTCGAGCAATAGTCTTAGGCATTTTAGTTGTGAAATCCATTTCATATATGCCCGTTTCACCAGGAAGTAGTGGTGTGTTAAGTGAAATTTCTAGTATGGATTGATCATATTTGTTACCATCATTAGGGTGGATATATTCTGCGTTATTAGCAAGATCCTCCTCCTTAGAGTTAAGCATTTTATCTATTGATATATGTCCCCATTCTTTTGCAGAGCGATCGGCTATGTCCCTGCCAAAAACCTTACCGCCACTATTCCTCAAATAACTTGATTTCAAATCTTGAAATGCATTCATATACATATAGAATCTTAATGAACGGATAGTATCAGGTGAAGTATTCTTCCATTTTAGTGTTTGGTGACAATGAGCAACTTTCCCTTCATGATCGAGATCTACCGTTATATCATAGTTGGCTATTTTTGGGGATTGATTTTTATTATAATCAGAGTTACATTGCGCGGATAAAAGCGAATGAATTAAAAGAAGACATAGTATGAAGCCCAATCGGATCAAATGATATCGTTTGGTTGTAAAAATATCGAATCTGTATCAATTATATCATTTATCGATAGTTTTCATTTATTTTGTTGACATTGTCCAAACAAATCAGAAGATTATCGAAACAAAACTGCCCTTATTTATTAATTGTGACATGGGAGAATGGGATGCTCCTCACTTAGAGTATCGAGATCATCTCATTATGCCTTACATAGATCTTTGCAATATTGCATGTGCAGGTCATGCAGGATCTATAGATATCATGCAGCATACCATAGAGTTGGCTATCGCAGAGGAAGTAGAGATAGGTGCGCATCCTGGATATGCGGATAAGACTAATTTTGGTAGGAAGTATATAGAATTATCGAAACAAGATTTAAAAGATTTATTACATACTCAAATTGATCTTTTTCTAAATGCTGCTGATACAAATGGAGTGGTGCCTTATCATATAAAACCACATGGAGCATTGTACCATGCCTGTAACCATCGAGAATTGGAGATGAATGTCCTTATTGATATTATAAAACAAGAATATTCTCATCTCACTTTATTGGTATTTCCTAATAGCATTCTTCATACGCGAGCAGAAGATGAGCAATTGAATTATATGGTAGAATCATTTATTGATAGGAAGTATATGGATGACTTAACCTTAGCATCGAGAAAAGACGAAGGATCAGTCATCACTTCAGTAGCTAAAGCTAAAAAGCAATTCGAAAACTTGTCATTAGGAAAAGTTATGGCTAGCGATGATACAATGCATCCATTGAAAACACAGACGGCATGTATTCATGGAGATAATCCGATAGTTTTAGAAATATTAGAATCAATTCATTTATGAATAAGTTTGATATACAAATCAGTCAGATGGGTGATAGGTCAATATTAATTGAATGGCCGCAAAAAATAGATGAGGGGATCTTGGAAGATATAATTTCTTTTAAAGACTTAGTGCTAGATTATGCCGGTGATAAACTAGCTAATCATACACCGGCATATGCTTCTTTGCTATTGCAGTATGGACAAAAAGTCGATTTTGATATTGCAAGAGAAGAATTATTATCGCTATATCAAAGTAGTGAATCGTCAATCAAGACAGGAATTAAAAAATGGCATATTCCAGTATGTTACCACCCCTCATTAGCCGCGGATTTAGAATCGTTTTCGAAAAAAAACATTAGTCGTAACGAGTTAGTGGAGTTGCACATAGGTGGTGAGTATAGAGTCTATATGATTGGATTCTTACCTGGTTTTCTCTATTTGGGAGGATTGTCTGAACGATTGCATTTGCCGAGAAAAACAACTCCAAATCTCAAAACACCTAAAGGTTCAATTGCTATTGGAGGACAACAAACTGGAATCTACCCCATAGAAAGCCCAGGAGGATGGCACGTAATAGGTAGAACTCCACTTAGCCTGTTTGATATTAATTCTGATAATCCAACACCAATCGAACAAGGAGATTATATTAAGTTTTATAAGATTGACTTAGAGGTCTACAACAAGTTGAGCTCCGAGAATTAATTTTCAACATAAAATACAAATGTAATAACATAGTATTGTCAGCATAATAAAGAGGTTTTATGCAGTTCATCGATTCTAGCGATTTAGCAATAAGAACGTTTTCGTTCTTTATAAAAAGGATGTTACCTTTGCGGCATTAATACATAAATTCTCCGATGCTGGAGTCGGAATAATAAAATAGGGATGTTTTTTTAAAAACACTTGAACCAAAAAAGATCTGATTTTTGACCTTTATGTTGAAAAGAATGGCAAATACTCCAACTATGTGTTGTGGTGAGTCAAATTTTAAGATCTTTTTACTGATCAAAGAGAAATGGGAAGAAGAAATAAACTCAAAAAATTTAATGAACTACTGTCGTTCACAAATGTATATGAAAACTACGATCCAACGAACCCTAAGTTGATGGCCAACGAAACTACGGAGGTCGACCTAAAAGGAAAATGGAGAGCGGAACATTTTAAAAATGATAATCCGCTTGTGTTAGAATTGGCGTGCGGAAGAGGAGAGTACACACTGGCTTTAGGTGGAGCTAATCCTAGTATTAACTACATGGGACTAGACGTAAAAGGTGCTAGGATATGGCAAGGAGCAACCCGAGCTGCCGAACAAGAATTGAATAATGTTGCATTCCTAAGAACACGGATCGAGCAAATTGGTCTATTCTTCGGAGAAGATGAAGTGGATGAGATATGGATAACTTTTCCAGATCCATTTCTTAAAGGAAGTAAAGAAAATAGAAGACTTACTTCAGTACCATTTTTGGAGAGGTTCAGACCGATTCTAAAGAACGGTGGAATTATTAATCTAAAGACTGATGATCCTACTCTATACGAATTCACTCAAGAGACTTTTGCTGCATGCGAGTTCTTGGATGTGATATACGATAAAGATGATATCTATAGTGAGTCATTGGACTTTCCAGAGTTGGAATACAAAACTTACTATGAGAAAATGCACCTTGAGAAAGGACGGAAGATCAAATTTATTCAGGGAAAATTGAAAAAGTAAGGTACGATGGACATAGCTATATTTACATTTAATGATTTCTCAGAGAATACTTACCTATTGTATGATGACAGTGGAGAATGTATCATTTTTGACCCCGGATGCAACAATGAAGAAGAACGCAAAACACTTGTTGATGTCATAGAATCTAACAATCTGAAACCAGTAAAACTGATCAATACACATTGTCATATCGATCATGTGCTTGGTAATAAATTTGTTGCAGATAAGTACAACTTACCTCTTATTAGTCATGAGGGTGAGAAACAAGTGCTTGCAATGCAACCTCAGGTAAGTTCTATGTATGGTGTTGCTTATGATCCGAGCCCAGAGATTACGGAAACTTTAGAAGATGGCGATATAGTGAAGTTTGGAAATACGGAGTTGAAAGTATTATTCACTCCTGGCCATTCTCCTGCATCAATTTCATTTTACTGCGAGGAAGCGGGAGTTGTGATAGGTGGTGATGTTTTGTTTCAAGGTAGTATTGGACGGACCGACTTACCAGGAGGAGACTTCGATACATTAGCAAACAGTATAAGAACGAAATTTTATACACTTCCTGACGAAACAGTTGTATTTTGTGGACACGGCCCTTCAACCACTGTGGGAGAAGAGAAGAAAAATAATCCTTTTGTGAAGGGGAATAATTAACTAAAAGACGAAAGACCTCGGAGGTTTTAGAAACCTCCGAGGTCTAGGTCAAAATAAACATAACTTGTGAAACCTGTATTCCATCCAGAAACGATATCCAATCTTAAAGAAATGATAGATGCTGTAATGCAGCAAGGAAGTGGGAATACAAACGTCTCAGAAGTTATAGATGATATAGGAAAATCTCTCAAATCTTATCAAGACAATAAAGAAAATAAGATCTTTTTATTCGGATCAGCGGCTTTAGTTGTCGTTTTTGCGTTGATTTTATTGTTTACTACGAAGGCTTCTTGGCCACTGATGTTTATTATTGTTTGGATTGGGGGATTCATGTATTATAGAGTCCACGAAAAAGGACTTCAACTAGAAGTGTTACAAAAACAAAGCTTGATCAATCCTAAAAGCCCACTCGCTAAAATGGATTACCTTATCAGTGGTATAGATTTAAAAATAGGGAGGAAAGATATACTCAAAATCTATATGTCCATCATGTTGTCATCGACGGTAATGATGGCGCATCACCTATTCGTTGACTCCTCTGTAACTGTTAATATATTTTTACTTTTCGGTGCTATTGTATTGTCCTATTTTTTTTGGAAGAACTTCTACAAGGAGGATATTGCGGAGTTGAATGTGATTAGAGATCAGATCGAGGAATTGAAAAGCCAGTTGATATTGGGGAGGGTTTATGAGTGAAAATTAGTTATTTGAATATGTTAAGATGAAGGTTTATAAAATAAACAAAGAGAAATTAGGAATGTATATGGTTAAACAAGGACTAGGAGCGGTCCTGAGCATGGTTTATTCATTGTTGATCTTTGTCCTGTTAATTCTTGTTGTAGGGTTTTTTAAAGGCGGTAAAATGCCGGACATTGATGTTTGGCTTAAAATTTTTACCTCTGTTTTTCCATGGATTATTGGACTTTTTTCTTTTGTATTTATTATGAGTTTTTTTAAAATATGGACATATGAAGCAAGAAGACATGCATTTACCTTAGACAGTGTTCATGAAATTCAGATAGATAGTGAAGTAGATGTCGTTAATAAATACTTTCAAAATAAAATGGAAAGAAAAACTGGACAAAGCAAAGAGCAGCACATCTTGTTTTCTGAAATTAAAACAATCGCTTTTCGAAAAAAAGGTGTAATAATCAAATCCGAAAATTTCAATATAATGAATGGGAATGGTAAAATTATTATTCCGTGTGAAACAGAAGACTATCAAAATGTAATTAGCTTAGTTAGGCAATTAGGGGAAAATCATCATAAGATAGAAGTTACAGATAAGGTTACATAAAATGTATTTAATCCTATACGCGCAATTATGTTGCTAAGGAAATAAAAGTTATTAGTTTGAACTGATTAATAGTATTCAAAATTTCGTTCTTCAATGCGACCATCTAAGTATGTCCTTGTTTCATTTGATGGAAAATCATTTTCGTTATATGTATAAACAGAAGAAAAGGACAAAGATTCATTTACAATGTTGTTTACATCTTTGAAAGAATGAAAAATAGGGTTTCCTCGATTTGGTGAAGACAAAAACACAATATCCGTCGATTCCTTATAATAGTTTTTATCATCATTCGTAGTTTTTATAAAAATCATATTCTCTTCTTGGAATTTATCTACCTCAACTGATTCTAAACTACAATTTTCATCTAAAATTTCAATAGTCTTCTCCGAATTCAGAAAATTTTCTGATAAATAATTTTCTACTTTAGTGTAACCGCAATTACTTGTGGGTAAACTGAATATATAAATACTTCCACTAACGATCGAACCACCAGATAGTAATTCAGACCTTATTTGATCAAAACCTATGTTATAGAATATCGATTGTAGATTAATTTTAGATGATTCAAAGTATTGATCAATAATAATTGTATCTAATCCGTACCTATAATTACTTATTCTATAAGTAATTCCATTTGTGAAATTAGTTGCCTTTGATATTCTTCTATCTTCAAGATATTCATATGAATCAGATAAAACTTCATCAATGTAAATATGCTTTAAAAGTAGCTTTTGTTTTTCACAAAATTCTCCTTCAAAGCCATTGGGGCATTCACATAGTCCATTAATGCAAACACCATCATTATTGCAGATAATATCACTACAAGGATCATTCTCGCAAGAAAAAAATGTAAAAATCAAAAATGTAAAAAATAATGAGTTTATATATTTCATTGTGATCTATTTTTGGTTGTCAGTTTAATGACTTCGGTAATTTATTTTATGAGAGAATATTTATAAACTATATCCAATTCTGTCCAAAAAGAATTCAAATTTTTGATTAAATGATAATTTCTATTTATTCACAAATTGACTTAAGCATCTCTTACGCCCAAACCTTACACCCTTCCGTACAATTCTTACAAATCTCGATCTGATCTCTCCCGATCAATAAACTCTTACGGAACTGATCATACTCTTTGCCATGCCATATATCTTGGAAAGTATTATGATTAAGATCTCCAAGTCGGTGATCTGCATCTTTATCAA
>JAVCKV010130430.1:0-19154 GCA_032274145.1 Herpochondria borealis | reverse complement strand
TTGCTGCGGCGAAGCGGAAACTACATTTTTTCTTATAAAGCACAAGATCTTTCTGCCATCCTTTTGAAGTTTTTTCAAAGAAGCCCTGTAAGCCCCTAAAAATAAGCAACGAGATCACTTGAGTTTCTCTTAACATCTTCTCAATTCATTGCTAAACCTCAGTATTCACTCCTCAAGCATAGTCATCTCCATGATGGACCGCTATCTTTTCATGAATGATTTCTTGATATAATTCGCGCTACGGTGTTAGCTCAGTTCAGATTTTTAACATATATAACTTTTTTTTGCACCACTGGCACATCAACTGCTAATTAGTATTATCCGCAGATAAACCTATTACAAACCACGATCGATATTATGAAAAAAATAGAAGCAATCATTAAACCGTTTAAGCTTGAGGAAGTCAAAGAAGCACTAGCCGAAGTTGGAGTTCAAGGGATGACCGTTACTGAAGTCAAAGGCTTTGGCCGTCAAAAAGGTCATACTGAGATCTACAGAGGGTCTGAATACACAGTTGATTTCCTACCTAAAGTCAAATTAGAGATCATTGTTGGCGATGATGACGCAGCTAAAGTAGCAGAAGCAATCGTTAGCAGTGCGAACACTGGCAAAATTGGTGACGGCAAAGTATTCATCTCAACGATAGATGAAGCGATTCGCATTAGAACAGGGGAAACTGGTGCTGAGGCCGTCGCTGTAAACTAATAAAGCCTTCCAACTTACTTACCAATCCACCGCAGGCAGCGTCTTCGGTGGATTTTTTTGCACCAAATCATCGATTTAAACAATGTTTTCATTAAATAAATCGACACGTGCGATTCTTTTCAAAATGCTATACTAATTATATGATCTTTAAACTTCAGAGTGGTATAGGGTGTGCTATCTTAACACTCATCTTAACTTTTTCTTTTTCTTGTTCCAATGGTGGACTATCCGCCAAAAAGATCACCGAAACTGCTGTGCCCATCAATGAGCCAATATTCAATACTGGTGAAGTTCCCATCGTCTATAGTTCTAGATATAAGATCTCGCTCATGGGTTTAGAAAACCTCCACCCGTTCGATATTGGCAAATATGATAAGATATACAACAAGCTGGTTACAGACAAGGTCACAAACCCTGCAAAAGTCATCTCTCCCTCTTCCCTGACGAGAGAGCAATTGCTCTTAATCCACACCGAAGATTATTTAACATCGCTTGAAAACCCTACAAATGTAGCACAGTACCTAGAGGCTCCGATTCTCAAGCACCTTCCCCGCCAATCGATGAAAGCCAATATTGTTGATCGTTTTATACTATCATCCGGCGGCACATTGAGGGCTGCGGAACTCGCATTAAAGCACGGATATGCCATCAATCTAGGAGGAGGGTACCACCATGCTAAACCAGATACGGGTGAAGGCTTTTGTATCATTGCAGATGTGCCTATTGCTATACGACAGTTACAAAAGGACAAAAAAATTAACCGAGCCTTGATCATCGATACAGATGTCCACCAAGGCAATGGCACAATATGTTGCCTTAAAAATGATCCTACTACATATACATTTTCTATGCATCAAGGAGGTATCTATCCAACCCCAAAGGAAAAGGGTGATCTAGATATCGAGTTAGCCGAAGGCATGGGAGACGATGCCTACCTAGCTATTTTAAAGAAAAATCTAGATTTTCTTTTTACACTATCTCGGCCGGATATTGTATTTCACGTGGCAGGATGTGATGCCCTTGACGGAGACCCTCTTGCCGGACTCAGAATGACTCACGAAGGTATAGCAAAACGCGACCTGATGATTGCGACAGCATGTGCGAAACACAAAGTCCCATACATCATGACCCTATCTGGCGGTTACAGCAAAGGTGCCTGGAAAGCACAACAATTAGGCATATCCAAAGTTATTGAATGGGCTAAGGCGCACCCAATAAAGAGTAAGATCAGATAATTTACTTAGAAGAGGCTTTCTTGTCTTCCAGTTTGCGAGGTTTCGGCATCATCCATAGTATTCCAATAAAAATAGGGTATGCTAAAAGGGCCGAAATAATTCCCGTGGTAAGGCAGCCCACAGCTAGATGTGCCCAATTAACCGTAATTCCGAAAATCTCATGGGATTCAGCCGAAGCTGAAATACTTAACCCCGCCGTATCCAATTTTGCACCCAGCCATACCATCGCCAAGATTAAAGGCGGAATCGTAAGGGGATTTGTGATCCAGCATGCCCCAAATGCTATTGGCAGGTTACCCCTAAAATATAGGCATGCAATTGCCGCGCAGATCATCTGCAAAGGAATAACCATCATTGTGAACGCGAAGAACAGACCGATAGAAAGGCCTAATGCCATCCGATGTGGTGAAGGCACCCAGTACTGTCGATTGAACAATGGGGCCATTAGTTTCACCAACCAGGGGAAACGACGCATAAAGCCGCTTCGTAAAAATTTACGAGCACGTTTTACTAGTTTAATATAGAGCGGTGTGCGTGCCATCTGACGTCCTACACTAGTCCTCTTCTAACTTGATGACTTTAACTTTTTGAGATACCTTTTGCATTGATGCGCTCAGTGTTTTGGATTGAGTCAAACCATCAGATTCCTCATTTTTATTGGCACCGAGAGCATTTTGAAGAGCTCCCTCTACCAGCTGACTACAGTGAATTTTCATCGGAGGTAACTCACCTAAATCAGCAGCTAGTTCTTCAGCTTTCAACTGTAGAGCCTCATCGATTGTCTTACCTTTAAGAAGCTCAGTCGTCATGGAAGCAACCGCGATGGCAGTTTGACAACCGAAACTCTGGAATGACGCCCTGTCGATGACCTTCTTTCCGTTTTCCACTTTAAACTTTAACCACATTCGAAGCATATCACCACAATCAGGAGAGCCTACTGTCCCTACAGCGTCAGAGTCTTCCATCTCCCCTTGATTCTGGGGATTTGCAATTGCATCTTTGACATTATCTTCAAATGAATCCATTGCCAAAAACCTACTCCTCAATAGTGGATAAGCAAGCCGTTTCCTCGGTGCCTCGACATTTCATGCCATCCTTTTCGAAATGCCACGGGTTATACCTCTTGTGCTCAAGGTAATAATGCCTCGATCTCACTCCACGTCTTCCTTCCGTGCCACACAGCATAGAATTCATCAGCAAGCTTAGGATCATTAAGAACAACAGACCCATAGGCAATGGAGGGCCTCTCAATCCCTTGATTACAAGCAGTCAACCAAGTTCCCAATGAACTCGTTAGCTTAGACTTCCTTACAATTTGGTAATAGCCAGCTGTGCCTTGATTGGCTTTAAGCAACTCTAGGGCAACACGTCCCATCGTGTGACGTACATTCACCTCCACAATTTGACGTAAATGTAACTCTCCATCACCTCCCCTGTAAACAAAGGAGTCTATTCCTAGTGGCCCAACATAGCCATACTCTTGGGCAAATTGCTGGAGAATTTTTGGGAGTTCATAACGATACACCTCCATCACCTTTGCCTCTCTATATAGCCACTGGCTAATATTGGCATCTAAACCCAATGACCACTTTGGATGGACAATGCTCCCCAAGAAACGTCCCGAAGCATCATTCATCACACGCGTCATCCCAATATGCTTCACACTACCGTCTGGTCGGACTTCATATTGAGAAGAAAAATCTAACAGCCTATGGAAATACGGTTCAACAATGAGATAATCGCATGAAGACAATGTATTCGCTACCCACCGTTCTACCGTTTCCACCCAGCCCTCTTGACAGATGAATTTGCGATGACCTCGACCCGCGCTTGCGAACGGGGCCTTCATCAGAACGTCACCTCCAATCTTAACCACTGTAGTCTTCACCTCAGCTAAGGTTTCGCAACGATAACATTGCTCATGCGGCTGAGCTAAGTGCAGGAGCTGACGACCGATGTCTTTTGAGAACAAGGTCACATCTAATGGTTTTCTCCAATATGCTCCCAACTTATCCGAAGTTATATCGGCATAAGGTTTGAGTAATGTTGAAGCATCAGGTGCCCAAGCCCAAGGTCTCATCCCAGCCAATTTACGATCCAGAATACTTTGATCTCGCCTCACCCACTCTGGCTGCTGAAGTCCAGCATCACGAAGGTATGCAATGTGCTCCAGAGAAGGGAGCTGCCGCACAAGCACTACATCGTCTTTACGAGCCCAAGTCATGGGCAGCATCTCTAAATCACGATCTAGTGCTAACTCAGCTTTCTTTGGAGTATATGACTTTCCTTTAGACTTAGCTAGAGCATAGCCTTCAGCGTTCGCATTGAAGACATGCACCGTTGGGGTCCTCCCCCTCGAACCCTCCGACGCCTCCAACTGACGAATAAAATCAGAGCCTAAGCCAGCCTCAATACGTCCCAAGGCGTTGAATGGAGCCACTCCTTTGGCCTTGGCTGGAATAAGCGGAAATTTAAGTTGCCCTTTGTAGGCATCCCAGTCGCTCAACTTTTCATTCTTCCACATCTTAAACCATTTAAGACCATGACCAACATGCTCGATTTCATCCAAATAGATTTTCTCCAGAACATTTGCGGTGCTTGTATCTCCAACCTCACGGAAAAGCCCTGCGTAATGCTTAGAAAAATCGAGGTTCGCTTGCTCAAACGTTAGAGAAAGGCGTGTCACAAAATCAATTGGCTGCTCCATTGGGCTAACCATTCTCCAAAAATAATCATTCACTGGCATTTCTCCAAAATGCATCCCGCAATCTCTCATCCTCCTCATATACATGAGTGTGTGAGCTTGCTCTTCCTTCAAGGTTTCGAATACCCCCTTGCGGAATTCCTTAGGTGCATTTGGAAATTTCAACAACACCAAGGCCATTAACTCAGTCGCCAATAGCTCGTGATTCGCTAAAAAATGTAACAACTTTCCGCGTTCTTCATCCTTCTCTAGATGGCGTAAGCCTGGAAATGCCGCACGTTCATCACGCGGTGCCATAATCAGTTCCTTCGGTCTGCCTGGCTGATCTGGTAAAATGATAGCTTTACCAGGACGTTCATCAGTCACACTTTTTGGACAAAGCATTAGCTTTTCCTCCAGCGTTGTGCCCATTAAGACCCGTTCAGCAAACTCAGTCAGTTCCATACGTAAAATACATAGTCTGAGACCGGGCTAGTATCAAGAATTCCTACAAGAACTTATCACTTCAACTATTAGCTTGATCTAATTCAACACCTTCCCAACAGGCTGACCCATCGCTTTAATCACAGGGAGAGAACTAAGCAACACACCGATATTCACAAATATCAGCACCCAAATAACTTCATCGCTGAGATACAAACTCTCCAAATCCATATCACTATTTTGTAGTTTCAGTGCTTTGAACACCTCATCGTGTACTTTCATTAAGCCGAACACCACCCCGAATGAGACGACATTCACTATGACCACACTCTCGATAACACTACGTAAGGCTAGTAACAACTTTGGTACGCCAAAGGATCGCATAAGAGCCGCTACATAACGTTGCTGTCGAAACTCCAATACTCCTAATGTTCCGTATATCAATGCCAAAGCACCACCTAATAAACCTGCCATTGTATAACGCATGATAGCCTGCTGTTCCTCCATCTGCTCGAGCTTTTTCTTAATCATCGCCGAACTACGAATATCCACACGTCCGCGTCTATCATTCGAATCAACATTTCGCACAGCGGCCGTGATCATTTCTATCGAGGGAGCTTCCTTATACCTCTCTAGGAAATAGGTTACAGAATAGCCGTTTGCTTCTAAAATTGAAAACTGCGAAGATGGCAAAAATAGTGTATCTCCTTGAAGTAAACGCGCCTCATTTTCCCTAGGTGGCAGACAAACGGCACGCACCCACTCATTCTGCACCTGCACATCTAAAATCATTCCTTCTGGATACTTTTTGGTCAGAAGAATTTCACTATGACCATATTTCAAGTAATGCGATAATGCTACCATCGCATCATCGGCATAAGTAACAACAGCAACTCGTTCTCCTGCGCTTGACTGACCTCTGACAAGTAATTTTTTCACCGTCAGTAATTCACCCCACTGGCTCAATGTTTTAAATCGAGCATCCACGTGACCTTTCTGTAAATCAGCTCCAGACACAGTCTCGATGATCAGCATCGAATCCAGGCCAAATGATTTCATCTGCTTGCGCACCTTCTCAATTTGCATCGAGAACGCGACGAGTAGCACGATAGAAATAGCCACCATCACAGAGGTGACGACCATTCTAGCTAAGATGCTACCTGGTTGTTCAAACCAACGCTTCCAAGTGTCTTTCCACAGGTAAGAAACGATTAAAATCCATGACTTCATTTGCTATTTTATCTAGTCTACTATCATGTGTGCAAATAATAGCGGCTCTCCCGCCATGTGCCACATACTCCTTTAATACAGAAGAAATCACTTCCGTATTTAAATCATCCAACCCCGAGGTTGGCTCATCCAATAATAAGACGCTAGGGTCTTTGATCAGAGCACGAGCTATCGTGGCTCTTTGCTGTTGTCCTCCTGACATTGATGAAGGTAGCCGTTTTGAAAAGCCTTCCAGCCCCAGCTTCTCAATATAATGATCAGCGTTGGCTTTTGCTTTCGCTCCAGTAACTCCCCCCAAGGAGGCGGCAATCATTAGATTACGATGCAAAGATGCAAGAGGAAGTAAATTGAATTGCTGGAAAACAAAGCCTAGTTCATTTCTTTGAAAACGTGCAGTCACCTTCTTTCCGTTAACTCTCAATGAACCCTTCATCGGTTTCAAATAACCGCCCATCATACGGAGTAAGGTTGACTTACCGCAGCCAGAATAACCCTTTATCAGATGGATTCCTTCACCAAATTCTTGGCTAAAATCTTCGAATACCCAATCTGCTTTTCGATTATATCGGTAGAATATGTGATCACAACTAATCATCCTTATCGAGAAATTTCTTGCCCCTCCTTCAAAACCGACCCTTTACCTGAACGTTGAGGCAAATAATCAATGGCCAACTCGTTCTCACCCTCTGCAAGAAGCTTCGCTCCAGGCCATATATCATCTACAATATCAGCCCATACTTTAGAATTACTCTTACCCAATGCTTCCATTGCCACATCAACCTTAGGAACAATCCAGCATCGCTTTGGCAACTTTGTGATCAGCTTTGCCTGCATTGATGTGCCGGAGAGTCTCTTCAAATGAATATTCTCATCTGTCACCGCTGAAAATATGTAATACTTCTCTTCTCGCCTCGTGCGCTCATTTTTCTCAACTTTGTCATCACTATACTTCACACGGGTCAAAGCCACATCATTTAGCTGCAACACTAATGATTGAGGTGATAGGTTGACCCAACTTTCACCAAGCACACTCAACAAAATGTGCATTTCGGCGTAATCATTCAAAGTTGCTATGAGTTGCCGACCAGGGACAGAATATTCAGACTGTCCATCGATGTAATCGAGCTCAAGTCTGAGCTCGCCACTAAATGGAATTTCATAATTTGAGCGCTTTTGAGTTTCTTCGAATACTTCCTTAGCACTCTCAATCTCCATCTCGGATAGTCTATCTCTATCAGCCTCTAGGATGCTATCCACCTCAAGTAAAATTTCTAAATTCTTCTTCGCTAGCTCAAGGACCTCTCCCGATTCTTTTAATCCCTTTGCACTTATCTCCGTCACTCCAGGAAGTAATTGAGCCGCATTTTTCTGAAGAGATTTTGATTTGAGGATACGCTTCAATAAATTGTAATCGCGCTCAGCACCCGCTAATGCTTTCTGAGCCGCTTTGAGCTTCTCTGGCCTCACCAATTGCTCATCCTTTTCCTTTTCAAGAAGTTTTGAACGGACTGTTAAGTCAATCTTTTCCTTCTCCATATCCATCTTCTTCTTGTCCATTTGAGCCCACATATAGTCTTTGACTACATGAAGTTTAGGCTTATCAACCTTGAGGGTTAACAAACCACTCGACTCACTCCGAATTTCGAGAGAGCGTTTAGGTTGCACCCCGACATTTTTCACTCCGAGCACAAGCTCATGAGCTCTTTTATATTTATCCCACTCCCATGCAGGTTTCACCTTAATTGTAGTAATTGTGGCATCCTCGACCTTTCGATCACAGCTCATCAAGATCATTGCCGATGCTACTGGAAACATCGATAACAATACATATTTAGTCGTACAAGTCAGTTTCATATTACTATAACGGAAGCCTACACCCGCCTTCTTCTCTTAACCAGCGCCATTTGACAAGTCGAAACGCACCTAATTATCAACGACTTCCCATTTCGGTTACGACAATCCAGCATGTAATAAAATGCAGTAAGCTGAGAATTGACATCGACAAAAGACCTCGACGTTATACTTTAAGGTACAATTCACACACCACGAATGAAGCTATTTCAACAACTCTGCCTTTGTGGCCTTGTCTCATCCTGTATCAACACATCAGAAAAAATTGAACAGTCTAAAGAGCAAATCACTGCAAGTTATTTAAATGAGCTAAACAAGCAGGTCACAAATACCCATATTGCTAGCTACAAAGCGAACTGGAAAAAAGCCAAGGCTGACCTACTTCTACAGAGCCCAAAACTACATCTCACCTATTTCCAAATTGACGACTCACTAGAGCGACGTATGCAAGTTTGGAAAAACATGATTCCATCCTTGTATGTATCCTTATCAAATAGCTCTTCCCTGTCAGAGTTATCTGACCTCTTTGTAAACACCAGCTTTCGCGTTTCAAGTTTCTTTAATATTGGCAACCTCATTGACCTTCCAGCAAATGTTGCTGAAAATAAATTACGCCATATGGGAGCTGAGTTAGTAGCGGAACAGGCTATGCGTAACGAGATCATAGCGCTTTATAGAGTATTTCGAGAACAAGAGCTACTAGACATAGAAGCTCAGGCATTGCAGTGGGAACGCCAATATATTGAAGATACAGCTGAAAACAAAAAGAACATCCGATTCGATTTAGCAATCGAGACTATGGATGAAAAAGACGAAGCCTTTGCTCTCAAAGTAAAAGAGTGGAGACTAAAGGTGAGTGACACCATGCAAATCCGCTACTCTGTGGTTCGCTTTGACCTAACCGACCTTCCAAATATCCATTACTCAGGGAAATTATTAGATTTCAGCAACTCAAAACAGTGGGGGAATTTACAAATGAACCTTCTAGCTCTTGAGCTAATTGCCGAGGAGTCTAAAGTCTTGTCAGCTTACAAACGCTACCTACCAGACCCTAATCTAGGAGTTTCAGCCCCACCCTTATACAGCTCGAATAGCACTCAAAACTTCGCTGTTGAGGACTTCAGAATCAACCCTAGTTTAACCTGGAGATTAGACACACGAGGAGCCATTGCTAAGCAACTTAATCGTATTAAGCGGGAAGCCCCTAATCGTAAATGGACTCGGGACCGTAGGATGCAAACTGAAATCGAAAAACTTTTAGAAGGCAAAAAAGCATTGATCAAGGTCCAACAAAAACTCAAAGAGCATCGAATTTTGGTAAAGGAGTATAAAGAGCTTGTCAAAGATGGGCTCCTTCAAGATTTAGATACGATCATAACCCAAATGTCTAAGTTCAAACAACAGGAAATCGACCTCAGATCTTTAGAAGTTGATATTTGTACATCTCTTTGGCTCATCGACGAAAGTCGTTGGTCTCAAACCACAAAAGAGTGGAAGCGCTCACGATTAAAATTTAATGCTATTCAGAAAAAGAAGAATAAAGGGAGTAACTTTCGATGGTTAAAAAAACATAACCCATTCAAGACATCAGAAAAAAAATAAGCCCGCTCCAGCATGCTACTCGTCATATTGCTTTAGTGAAGGCATCACAAACGGCCGTAAGATCACGGGCAGAATATTCAGATAAGCCACGCCAGCAATAGCTCTCTCTAAAAGCTCTAATTCCTTAAACCGTTTAATCGGGCCCTGCTCGTCGATTTCACGTAGTGCTCTGCGTGTCGCTTCGCGCTGAACCGCTAGATTCACCAAGCAAGTCGCACAGGTAAATCCTAGTGCGACCAGTATTACCGCTACACACATCATGGAGTTCACTCTGCCGACAAAACGGGCAAACACCATGCCAATGGTAACGAACAATGGAAAAATTGAAGCAAACCGTAAAGTTCTATAATGCATGTGAACACTTCGTTCATGAATGAGCTCTAAGTGAACCAGGCCACATTGATGAGCTACAGTTGCAAGCTGAATCAAACCGTGGGAAGACGCCAGTGATTCATTAATGTGGTAGACTGATTTCACAAGCGGGTTTTTAGCGATCCACCAAGAGCGTGTCACCTTTACCTCTATATCAATGCGTTTCAATAGAGCTCTGGCCAAATCTTCGCCATTAATAGCTAGATTCACACCTTTCCTCAGATTCCTCACCCCAAAGAAGTGGGCAACGAGAAAACTCAAGACACACGGGATGAGCCCAA
The DNA here is from genome assembly GCA_032274145.1 of Herpochondria borealis. NCBI lineage: Eukaryota > Rhodophyta > Florideophyceae > Ceramiales > Ceramiaceae > Herpochondria > Herpochondria borealis. The sequence goes on along the minus strand of JAVCKV010130430.1, from coordinate 8,751 downwards.
TCACTATTAAAGCTTTAGCCATACTATAAACATCTTATGGGAAGGGATCCTTCTCGAAATGCTCCAATTGCTGTCGTAGCGAAGCATTTCGGCGAATGGCCACTGTAACAGAAGAGGATGCTTCCGAACGCGGCAACAAGGTCTCTGCCACTGCCTTCTTAGATATATCGATCGCCTTGTCACGTTTTTTTTGTGCAAAATAAACCTCTGCCAATGTATCCATATATGTTGCAGTGTATGGGGCTAGTTCTAACGATTTTACAGAAAGCTCCTCCGCTTTTTGAAGATCCATTGCAGCTTTCGCAGCCAGCCAAGCATAGGAGTTAGACGTATTAGCAGATCGTGGGTATCGCTTAAGCACCTCATCGTATTGCTTAGAAACCTTTTGATAAGCTCGTTTAGAAATCGTATGATAACCTGCTTTTTTTAACGCAGGGAAAAATGCTTCTGCCAGACTCCCCCCACCCCTCGAAGTGTCTACACAACGATTTAACAGTGCCTCACCTAGTTTAGGATTATCTTTCATCACGGCCATTCCATGCGTAAAGTCAGCGTGGTTACTGATCTGAAGATACTCGGATGGAGAAAAAATAAATGACCCAAGCCGACCATTCGAACGACGAAGCAGTGCGTAGTTATAAGTCATTGCCGCATACTTATATGTCACAGCCACGCTATGAGCCATAGCCCAATCACCTTTATGACAATACAAAGGATAGTATTGGTTTAAGTATTGGAGGGTAGAGAAAAAAAACGAGGAGGCTGGTTCTGCCTCAGCTAACACGCGTTCAAAATAGACCAGTGCGCGCTCATGCAATCCATTGGAAACCAATGCTACAGCTGCAGTGTAGTAATAACGTAACTCCCCCATTGCATAGAGCTCGAACAATTCAAACTTTTCAGCAGCAGCATCTTTCTTCCCCATCTTTTCAAGAGCTATAGCCCATTCAGAATAATGCTCAGGCTCGAGACCTCCCTTTACTTCAAACTTTTCGAAAATGGCTGCTAATTCTTTCCATTGACCGGTTTCAAATAAAATCGATCGGTAAATCATTTGATTCTCATCATCTAAATCGTCGCCCAGTTGCTGCTTTACGTATTCAGTGACAAACTGCACATCCCCACGTTTTTCTGCGGCAGCGTATAGTGCATCCATCAGAGAATTATCACCTTTCATTGCTTTAGCAATTTTCAATAACTCTGCATGAACCACTTCTGCTTTAAACTTATCGCTTGAACGTAACACCCCCGTTAATAGAAACGCCTTTTCCAAAGAGTCGCCATCAGCCTTTTTCTGTGTAAGGTGAGGCCACAGAAGCTTCACGTAATCAACACTGCCAAAGCAGCGCTGAAACACTCCTTCTATATCTTCTGCGTTCAAATCTGCCAACCTCTCCTGCACATACCAACCCATGCCTAAATACACGGCTTGCCCTATGCATTGATGATAGCGATTTTGTGCCGGATCGACCTTGTTTTTTGCGTAGTATTTCTGAGCACCGTCAAAAACAGGATCTAATATAGAACGCACTGTATCTTTTTCATGGCGCTCATGGAACAGCTCTGCGGCAACAAAAAGGCGTCTCATATCAACTCCTCCTGAACCTGAAAAGGGGCTCTTGGGATCGCGAGTTTGAGCCTCACGTGCTACTTTCACGGCCCAGCTTTTTAGTTCTTTTCTATCTAGTGGAGCGTCCAATGTTTTCAACAACACATCCGGACGCTCACAGTTCTGAAAATACGGATTAATCTGTTTTCGAAATTCCTTATCTCTAAACGCGATATAAAATTGTTTCATACTCTGCTCAAAACTTACTGAGTATCCATTGCTCAACATGCCGATCTGTTGATTCACAATCTTCGGCACACTAGTAGAGCCTGTCACAGCTTTCTTTAAATCATAGCGTAATGCGTCCGCTCGTTTGAGATCTCCAGCCGCCAAGGCGTCAGCAATGGCGTATCCAAGCTTCTGCGAACTTTGATCACGAAGCTGTCGATTATTATTTTCACTAGCATAGTGAGCTATTTTAATTTGCGTCGTAAGCATCTGCGGCTGACCACTTAAAAAGTGTGCCTTCGCCTCAACTGCACGATTGGCCTCACCTTGACTCCAGGCCAATAGTTTATCATATTGACGATTCACTATGTAACAATCAGCTACTAATAAAGCTGTCGAGTCACCACCTAGCTTAGCCTCTTTTATAAGTTGATCCATTTTGCCTTGATGGGCATAGAGCGCAACGAGTGCCTTGGAGACCTCCCCCTGAATAGGAAGCTGCCTCAACACACTCTCAGCTCCTTCAAAATCTCCTTTTTTAACAAAGCCCCTTGCTACAATAGGTGCAACTTCAGAGGCATAGCTTAATAAATGCTGCTTCACTGACGGTTGCGTGTGCACTCTATACAAATAAATAATCTGCCGATAGGCCAACACGCTCATCAATTCTGATAAGGGTTCATCAACGGAATCTACTGTTTTGGCTCCTCTAACCTGCTCAATGAGCTTCAATATGCGCTTCGGTGTATTCGGAAAAATGCCCGCTTGAACATATTCATATATCTCTGTCGCTCGAAAACGCAGTTCAGGATCGTTAGATTTCATCGCACGCCTAAGCTCTAGAACAGCCTCTTCACCACGTGTCCACACTGCCAACTCAGCTTTTTCTCTAACCTCAAATTTTTCAGCTTTCAATTGCTCAATCAAATCTTCAATTTTCAGCTTCGGGGGTAGCTCACCATTAACCCCTTGAGAATAACTATGAGAGCACGTGAGAGTCCCCCCGATGAGTAATATGGGAAAAAGAAAACGATGGTGTAACGAAGTCATAGTATAAGAGATAGCGATGGTGATTTGGGGATTCCTTAAAAATTAAACAAGCTCGTGCAAAATTGCCAGCCTCAATACTAAAACGTCCCAACTGGTGGAATTTTTGCAAAAAGTATCAGAATACGCAATTTCCTCGATCACCCTCGCCAAAGAGCTTCAATAGTTGCTTCAGATCCATGCCAAAAAAATACTTAAGATTTCTGTATATTTTTACTAGCTGAAACACTAATAATTTGATAACTAGCATAATACCAATCACCTCTGCAACCATGTCTAGACTCACAGAAGCACACAAGCAACAACTCAAAGTAAGAGAAACTCAAATGGAATTAGGCACAGACAACTATGTCGGGCAGACTCCACTCTCTGATGATTTCGAAGGTAAACTAGAGGCTGCACAACAGCAACTGGAGACACTCCAAGCTGAGCAGGAACGCGTTGAACGCCAAAAAATTGAGTTTGCGGATCTCAACGATCGCAAAGAAGAGTTCTTACAAGGTCAGGTAGAGGTATCAGAAAAACTTTCCACTTCTATCACAGCTATTGAACGTGGACTATTTGAAATGCGTCAAGAAATGGAAGACCTTGAGCAAACGAAAACCTCGTTCTCGGAGCACCTTGAAAAAGTACAGGGTCTAGACCCTGGATGCTGGACAAGCGACAATCTCAAAGGTGAACTTAAAAGAGCAATCTCCACTATTGATCTAGCTGAAGACGAATACGATCATGCTGTTGAAGTCATGAAACAAAGGGAATCCGGTGTACTTTCTAACCCAACCCGCCCAGCTGCTATCGGTGGCCGTGGTGCAGGCACCTCGTTCCCTGATCAAGTGAAGGCTGGACTAGCCTTCAACTTACCGATCCTCATCCTTGGTACACTTGCCTTGGTCGTGTACTTTGTGAAGTAGCCGTCTCTAGCCCACTTAATCCCAATGTTTGGAAAAAAGCAAAAAGGTAACGAACTTGATCTCTTAGCCGAAAAGGAAAAGTCCCTAAGAGATGAAATGGACCGCCTTCAAAGCTACATCCAAGGGGGTGCTGAAAAAGAGCGGTCTGATCATATTAACACCATGCCAGCCCCAGACGAGCTGGCTGAAAGACGTAGAGAAGCCTCGTTTGTAGAACAGGTGCTATCTAAAAAAGAAATTCGTAACGTCAAAAGACATCAAGCGAAAGGAACCATTCTCTTTCTTTTATTGCTCTTAGCCATCGTCAGTCTTGGTTCATGGGTATTCCGAGTTTACTCAGACTTCTCTCATTATGTAGGCCAATAAGCCTATCCGCTACATCGGCTTCCGCAAAGAAGCACACAAGTAGCTAAAACTCGTCTAGTGGAATATTTAACCATGGATTATCACGAATGCAGACACGATAGATACAATGCTTAAGTAGTTATTATATCAAGTCTCCAATAGAGCCGAAGTCTGGCACAGTGAGACGTTTATAGAGGCGCGTTGCCGATCCGTCCGTTAAAGACGCTAGCGTATCGCAAAGAATACGTAACTTCTGCTCACGTCTGTCAGCGTCCTTGAATTCTTGAGCGATGGCTGCCGGTAATAAATTAAAGCCCGTGAACTCCTCTGAAACATAGCATTGATCCAAAACTTGCCATACCTTACGTAATAAGTAATCCCCTTTATATTCTAGTTGGTTTAACTCAGGGGAAAGAAACACCACATCAAACGCGAGCTTCTTGAAAATTTTCAGCTCGCTCAGGCAATCTTCAGCGATCACTAGCTCATATTTATAACGATTACTCGCAGCACTCATGAAATTGTTACATTCCTTAAGCGTAACAGCTTTAATGAATCTTCCAATTTTACGCCCCATCATCACCTCCACTTTACCCTTCCGAATCGCCAGTAACAGTTCCTTCAGTGCAGGCTCTTCATCCAAAACGTAAGCATGCTTTTCAGCCCATTGCTCAACCTTCTCGATCGTTAAAAAACCGGCCCTGACCGAGTCCGCAATATCATTTAATGAATAGGCGGTATCGTCTGCCCAATCCATAATCTGACACTCAACAGAACGAAATCCGTCACGCGTGTCACCAGGAGGGTACTCAATCGGAAAGTCGCGATCTCCTAGAACCCAATCGACATACTTGCTTTGGTGATCATACAAAAAATGATTTTTTGGAGGCTTGCCCCCTAATCTCACCCTCTCCGACCATAGTGTCTTGTACTTTAATACACTATCAACAAAGGCACGCGACGGGTTCATCCCACGTTGACTCGTCGTAAAAATTCGCTCCGTGAGTAATCGCAAGGTCTGAGCATTCCCTTCAAACCCTCCAACCGCTGACATCAGTTCATTCAATGAGCGCTCGCCCGCATGACCAAATGGAGGGTGCCCTAAGTCGTGTGCTAAGCACGCAGCCTCAACCAAGTCCGCATCAATATAAAAATCATCCCTGAGTAAACTTGATTTCTGTTTTAACCAATAGCAAATCGAGCGACCAATCTGAGATACTTCCAATGAATGGGTTAAACGAGTGCGATAAAAATCATACTCACCGCTCCAAAATACCTGAGTCTTACTTTGCAAGCTTCGGAATGTAGGTGTGTGCATGACCCTATCTCGATCTATTTGAAAGACCGAACGGTATTCTTCTAACTCTTTCTCTTGATCTAATCTTTCTAGATCAAAGCTATTGTAAAACGTATTTTGCACACTTGTATTTCGCCATAGTCATCCAGCTGTGCCAATGAAAAAAGATCCAAGTCAGCCCCCTTCTATCTTTTTCACCAATTGACAATGAAAAGGAAACACTGTGACTTGCTCAACTCATTAGGCCGTGCTACTAAATTCATTATGAGTGAGACTCAAATACTATTAGTCGACAACGGATCTTACCGTCCAGAGTCCACACTAAATCTCCGCCGTATCGCAGCAGAGGTCACCGCGTATTCAGGGCACGTCATCACACCTGTTTCACTGTTACATTCAACTAAAGTAGATTCTGGGGAATTAAATGGCACTCCTGCCGAAATATGTGAACCCTACCTTAAAAAGCAATATGACCAAGGCATTCATAATTTTGTCATATTGCCACTATTCTTTGGCAACTCAGCAGCTATCTCAGAATACCTACCTCAACGAATTCTGGCATTACAAGGAAAACGACCAAAGTTAACGGTCAGGATCGCTCCCTGCATGGTGGACATATCTGACCATACAGATACTCAGGTAGCAGAAGCCCTCGCACAACTTGTACGAGAAACAATCAGTCAAAATGCTCTAGTTAAACCTGCCGTCACCCTTGTAGACCATGGCTCACCTCGCATCGCCGTCACCAAAGTCCGTAACTATCTAGCGAACCAACTTCAAACACTCCTCGGTGAGGAGGCCTCTATTGTTGGAGCTTCATCTATGGAGCGTCGTGAAGGCGAAGAATACGCATTTAATGAGCCGTTGCTAGAAAACATTCTTGGTACTGAAAAATTTGCCAAAGACGTCGTGCTTTCAATGCTATTCATATCACCAGGAAGACATGCTGGTTCCGGCGGCGACATTGAGAATATTTGCACTGAAGCCGAATCAAAACATACATCCCTATGCACCTACAAAAGTGAACTCTTTGCCACCCACTCAGCTATTGTCCCTCTACTGGCCCAACGGTTGGAACAGGGCTTTGCAGCATCACCCATACCCTAACCAATTTTACAACAGAATTCACCTAGGCAGTATTAATCAACTTTACTTCGTGTAAGTGATTAACTATAAGTGGTTAAATACATCATCTTGACACCTATAGTTAAGAAATGAACCATCTTTTTAACATACAATTAAAAATGACACATATACTACGCACAATAAAATACACACTCTTAGCCTTCACTGCCTCAACCGTTTTCACCATGGCCGCCAGTGAGTTTAAAGGTAAAGATGGACTCGTCATCATGGAGGCTGAATCCACTAATTCTTCTAAAGGCAAGTGGAGAAAAAAAACTTCTATTACTAATTTCACTGGGGAATCTCATCTTGAGTTCACAGGCAATAAGCCAATGAACGGCCCAGCTACCAGTCCGCTAAAATATTATTTCACCGTTGATAAAGACGGTGATTATACTCTCCTAATTCGAGCATTCAAAAGACTAGATGGCGAGCCTGAAGATCGTTGTAATGATTGCTATGTAAGGCTCAAAGGACAATTCAAGAGCGGAGGTAAGGCTCCACTGAAAATGTTAAAATCAGATACTAAACTCTTTGGTGGGCACCACGTGAAGTGGGGATGGACAGCTAAGCTGGACGCGAATCACAAAAAATTCGAACCCCTATATAAACTCAAGGCAGGAGAAAAATACACACTTATCATTTCTGGACGATCTCAGAGGTTTAACATGGATCGGATTGTCTTCAAGCATTCTTCGGTCGATCGGAAAAAAGCGATGGACCCGAAACAGCCAGAAAGTTCTAAATAAGCTAACCAACCTACTTGAAACGTCCACTAAGAACTTAGCTAAGCTCTTAGTGGTTAGGCGTCACATCTTGAAGCAAGGTTGAAGCAGCTATATCACCTGGAGCTACAATCTTGTGATTCTTTGGAACGTTTTTAACGCTACCAAAGCGCCTGTTAATGACTTTGACCACCTCAGGGTGAGTTAAGTTATAGGATTCAAAAGTCCTCGTTTTGCACAGCTCTATACCTAGCACCTCGTGGTAGCACTTCCAAACTAGCTCGGAACAATACATCTTATCATCTCCCCACATGAACTTCACATCGTAATTCTTTTTTAAATTCTTTTTTAAAAATTGGTGTGCCCGTTGCTTTACCTCCTTCGTCACCACAATGGCTTGTTTCATCCGTAAGATCTTATAATTCTTAGTCCTGCCCAAAAATGCGTTCGCACTCACCACACGCACCGGCTGCACTGCTTCTAACACCTTCACAGTTCCGTCAACATCCATTAATACAACGCCGACATGTGTCCAAGGGGAATTCGAAGCTACTTTAATCATAGCCGCTTGCCCACACCTCCCTTCTTGCACAATAATATCGCCTTGTTGCCAGGCAAATGGTGCACAAAAACAAGAACTGGTAAGGGAGAGTATAAGAATAAGAAACTTCATTTCACTATACTATAGCAGATGAGCTCCGCAACAAGACTAAAGCACACAAGGAACAAAGAGCCTAAGCTACAATTCCTCTTCCTCCCCTTTCACCAAGAATGCGTCTAATCCTTTCCGCCTAAAAGCAATGCCTTTACTTCGGAGTATGAAATCATCGCCCACACATCACTTTTTGCCATTTATCGTTCTTAAAATAGCAAAAAAAAGTTCACTCCTGCAAGTGCAGGAGTGAACTTTTAAAAATTATTAATCTGACTTTAATGCCCAGAAAGGAACTTCTCAGCTTCGAGTGCAGCAGCACAACCAAGTCCTGCAGCTGTGATTCCCTGTCGGTAAACTGTGTCTGCTACGTCACCAGCAACAAAGATACCGGGTGTTTTCGTAGCTGTCTTTCCTGGAACTGGGATCGCATATCCGCTCGGGTCTAAATCCACTAAATCAGAGCTCAAGAAGCTTGTGTTTGGTGTATGACCAATCGCCATGAACACTCCTTCAACAGGCAAGTCACTGGTCGAGCCATCAACGGTATTATCAAGTACAATGGCGTTAATATTTCCGTTCTCAGCCTCTTTGTAACCAGCTAATTGCGAATTCCATACCATTTCTATTTTCGGATGCTCCATCGCACGCTTTGCCATAATTTTGGATGCTCGTAACTCATCTCTACGGTGTACCAAGTATACCTTGCTTGCATATTTCGTCAGGAAGTCAGCTTCTTCACAAGCTGAATCTCCTCCACCAATAACGGCAACAGGAACTCCCTTAAAGAAAGCTCCATCACACACAGCACACGCAGTCAATCCACGTCCACCAATATATTGCTCTTCACCTTCGATACCAAGGTAACGGGC
>JAVCKV010130319.1:0-13099 GCA_032274145.1 Herpochondria borealis | reverse complement strand
CAACTGATGTAGTTGATGCCAATGATTTATCTCAATGTCCTTGTCCAACGGTTAGGACAAATCGCCATGTTTCAAGAAAAATATTGAGAGAGTAACTAATTATTTTTGAAATTTTATTGCTCCACCCACGATTGTATATAATACTTTTGTTTCCAAAATTTCCTCGTCCTTACAATCCCGTAAGTCTTTTGTTAGAACAACCACATCAGCTAATTTTCCAACCTCCAAAGAACCTTTATCTTTTTCCTCAAAACCAGCAAAAGCATTACCCAAAGTATAAGAATACAAACCTTCCTCCCGTGTCATTTTTTGTTCTGTAAAAAACTCTAAACCAGTATCCGCTCGCTTCCGAGTTACAGAAGCATAAAAACTTTCCAAAGGATCAACATCTTCCACAGGAGCATCTGTTCCATTCGCAATCGTCACACCAGCATCCAACAAAGAACGCCAAGGATAAGCACCTTCTCGTGCTCGTTTCTCCCCTAGACGATCTACTACAAATGGCGCATCCGAAGTACAATGAATCCCTTGCATAGAAGCAATAATTCCTAGTTCTCGAAATCTTGGAATATCATCAGGATGCAAATGTTGCGCATGTTCAATTCTCCATCGCCAATCCTTCTCAGGATTCTTTTTGATTTTATCTTCAATAATATCAATCACAACTCGATTCGCTCGATCCCCGATGGCATGAACGCAAAGTTGCATATCATTTTTCACGGCTAACTTTGCGATATTATTTACTTCTTCAATGGTTGTTGTATTTTGCCCAACAAAATTAGGTTTGTCATGATAGGACTTTAATAGCCAAGCACCATAGCTTCCCAAGGCACCATCGACTTCTGTTTTGATAGCGCGGCAAGTAAAGAAATGATTGCCTTCATCAATGATTGGAAACTGGCTTAAATTCCCATTCATTCGCTCATAAGAATGTCTCAACATTACCCAGAGTCGTAGATCCAATTTTCCTTCATTCGCAAGTTTCTGATACCGATCAATCTCTTCATACAAAGACCCTGCATCTTGAAAACTGGTGATTCCTTTTTTCAAACATTCTTCCTCCGCCAGTTCAATTGCCTCATACCATCGTTTGATAATATCATCTTGAGATAATGTTTTTTCATATTCATTATATTCTTTGATGATGGCGTACATCGCCCGTTCCTCAAACATTCCAATCGCTGCTCCGCTGCCATCCCTGACGATTTCTCCACCCGCTGGATTTGGAGTCTCCTGTGAAATTCCAGCCATCTCCATCGCCTTTTTATTAGCAAATAATCCATGTCCACTTGCATGGCGTAACATCACAGGATTGTCAGGTGAAATGGCACTTAACTCATCATGAAAAGGATACCCCAAAACATTTCGTTCCACCACTTCATTCCATTTTTCTTGGTGCCAACCTCGACCGATAATCCATTCACCAGGCTTTGCAGTTTTTGCTTTTTCTGCAACCATACTTACGACCTCATTCCAGTTTTTTGTTTTTAAAAAATTTAAGTTTTGAAGGCTTTGCCCTAGCCCCGAAAAATGTCCATGCCCTTCGATAAAACCTGGCATTGCAAAGCTGCCTTTTAAATCTATTACCTTGGTGGTTTCTCCTTTCAACGCTTCGACTTCTGCGGAAGTCCCGACCATCAAAATACGATCACCCTCAAATGCGACTGCTTCTACGGTAGGATTATTTTTATCCATGGTTGCGATTTTTCCATTGATTAAAATCATGGAAGCAGTTTGTTTTTCAGTACAACTTTGAAATAGAATGATGGAAAAAAATAGAAAGGGTAGGAGTAGGAGGTTTTTCATTTTGTTGAGTTTGTTTAAAAGCTAATTAGAAATTGGTTAGGTAAATGTAAGGAAAGGAACGTGAAAAACTTAATCCGATGGGAATAAAAAAAGTGATAGAAAGACCAATCGTCTTCTATCACTTTCTTATGTTTTAATTGAAATTTATTTTCTCCAGTCTCGACCTGTTTTGATTAAATCATCTGGGAGTTAAAAGAGTTTTTTGGTTTCAATTATTGTTTTCTTTTGGCGTGTGTGGTAGTTGAAAGTATTAAAATTTAAATATTATCAAGGTCAGTATCGATAATGCCACCTTTAATTTTAGACTTTTCAGCTTTTTGAATTTTTAGAACCTTAGAGTTTTTGGCAAAGTCTTGTAATGATTTTTTTAAATGTTTCATGTAAAAATTGGTTAGTACTCAATGTGTAAGAATTGAGTAAGGTTTAAAAATAATTTATAAGTATATCAGATCTCAACCCCTCTTAGTAGTGACTATAGTCACTATAGGAATTCTGAGAAATGAAAAAGTTGAATGAATTTACTAGGGGGAAAGGTGATAAAGATGGAGGGAGGGATTCTTTATATGTTTTTATATAATCAACAATGATTCCATGTTTTATTAGATTTTATGGTGCATATTTTTTTCTAAAAAAACATGAATGGAACTACAAGTTTATTGATGTGATTATATTGTTATAAGGAGAAAAAATATTTGAAGATTTGAACTAGAAGAATAAAAATTGAGAAAAAAAAAGACATTTCCGGGCACTTATAAAGGAGAGTAGTGCGGGAAATGCCTTTTTGAATTAAAAAACCTAAATTAACTATTTTTAAAATCATTTCCTTTTGAAATGAATTATATTCTACATTAGTAAATTGAAGTATTCTAAAATTTCAAACAAACTAGCTCTTCTCTTCAAATTACATTACAAAGATATATTAACATATACCGTAAGTTTTTAACAATTTACATTAAATTTGGACTTTAATTAATTCTATTTTTAAGTACTTTAATATCATAAATATCTGATTATTAGTATTTTATATTTTATATTTATGTTTTTTTTGGACTTTTTAACTTTCATCTGTCACTTTTATGGAAAACTTAAAAGAACTCATACATTTTGTAAGTAAACAAAAGGTTGCTAAGATAGAAGTGATGGGTAATCCTACAAATTACACGGGTAAGATGAGGCAATTATATAATGGAATAATAGAGGGAAAGTATAAAGGAGATGAAGATGCAATTTCTGATTTGTATAGAGATAAAGTAAACTTAAATTCTTACAAAAAACTTAAATATAGACTTCAAAACAGATTGATAAATACTGTTTTTTTTATTGACGTTAATAAACCCAATTATAAAGATAGCCAAAGAGCTTACTATATAAGCCAAAAATCTATTGCCGCTATTGATATATTGTTAGGTAGAGGTGCTCGTAAAGTTGCGATAGAATTAGCAGAAAAAACTTTGAGACAAGTTATCAAATTTGAATACACAGATTTGTCTGTTAATTTATTAAAAAAATTAACTAGGCACTTTGGGGCAATAGAAAGAAATAAGAAAAAATATAAAGAATATTTGTTTTTGACTCAAAAGTATCTTGAGATTTTTAATGCAGAAACTATTGCAGAACAATTTCATACCCAAATTAGATTTCATGCAGGACGTAGTTCATTTGTTTCTAATGAAATCCTTCAAGAAGCAATTGATTCAACAGAGAAATTAAAACAGTATCTTGACAAAGTAGATTCAGATCGTTTTTTGATGATGGCTTATTTAGTTTTCTGTAATAGATATGAATTAGAAAATGATTATAAAAATGTATTAAGAACATGCAATGAAGCTTTAGACAAATTTGATAAAAAGGAAAATAAAAGGCCCATTAGCATTTTCGCATTTACTACAAAAAAAATAGATTGTTTAATACAAATAAAAGAATATAAAAGAGCTGAATCAGAAATTATTAAATCATTAAAATTAATTCCAGAGGGAAAAATAAATTGGCTTAATACAAATGAGAGGTACATGAGAATGAGTTTTCATATCAGAAAATATCAAAAAGTCTATGATATCTTTATGAATATTTCTTTGAATTATGGATTTGAGCCTGCATATAATTCTACAATTGAAACTTGGAAAATTTATGAAGCTTATCTTAATTTTTTAATCGAAATTAGAAAGATTAATCCGATCCTTAATAAGGATTTTAAGAATAAAAAATTTCGAATTTCAAGATTCTTAAATGATGTTCCTACCTATTCCTCAGATAAACGAGGTTACAATATCCCAATCCTAATCATCCAACTCCTCTTCCTATTACAACAAAAAAACTACGGAAAAGTAATAGACAAAGCTGAAGCCCTAAATGCATACTGCTACCGTTATTTAAAAAAAGATGACACCTTCCGTTCCAATTGTTTTATTAAAATGCTACTAGTGCTTCCAAAAGGTAATTTTAACCGAATCGCTGTAGAAAGAAAATCAAAATCATTAGTCGAAAAATTAAATTCAGTACCCCTTGAAGTGGCTCGTCAATCTGCCGAAATCGAAATCGTTCCCTACGAAGATCTCTGGCAAATCGTCCTCAATATGTTAGGCAACAAATTTTACCAACATAAAGATGTTTAAAATTATATTTCCAATTTTTTCAATTTTAAAAAATAATTACATAGTTTTATCCGTCAAAACAATTTACTTAATCTATTCTATTTCCCAATAGAAACTCTAAAACCCTAGTAAAATGGACAAAAAGAAAAGAACTTCGCTAAAAGATTTTCACAAAAAGCTCAAAATAAAAATGATCAAAAAAGCCACTAAATCTAAGATGGATGGCCGATTAGGGATCATTGGTTTAGCAGGAGCATAATCCATTTTCCTATTGAAGATATCAAAAAAAAGGGTCTAGCAAAACGTTGCTAGACCCTTTTTTTTATCAAATATCTTCCTATCAAGAATCCACAGTCACCATCAAACTCATAATTTTTGCATACAAGTCCTGTGGTTTAAATGGCTTAGATAAATAAGCATTGATACCAGCAGCATAACATTTATCAGCTTCTTGTTTTGAGGCATTTGCAGTCAAAGCTATGATCGGCACAGAGGTACTTCCTTCACGTATTTTCTTAGAAGCATCTAATCCATTCATTACTGGCATTTGCATATCCATCAAGATCAAATCATAACCATGCTCTCGATATTTTTCTACTCCTACCAAACCATTTTCAGCGATGTCTACGGTAATTTTATCTGTCCAAGTGGTAAGAACTTTTTTCGTAGCAATTTGATTTAAGAAATGATCTTCTACAAGCAAAATGCGAAGTGGATTAGTTGGTTTAGAAGCCATTGATTTTTTCATGACTTTATATTGAGTTTCTTAATGTAAGTTATTTTATTCCGTAAGATTTTTGAAGCTCTGATTTAGATGTTAAAAGATCTAACAATGCTTTTATATAATTTCCTTCCGCTATTAAGTACTGATTTTGTGTTTGCGACAACTCTAAACTTGAAGCAACTCCTTCTTTATACCTCAATACTGTTTTATCATAAATTTTTTTTGCTAACGCCATGTTCTCTTTTTGGTTAACATAAGTTTGATGATTTGTTTCGTAATTAGATTGTGCTACTTGAGTTTGATACAATAAACTTTGTTCTACTTCTTTTGCTGTAATTTCAGCGGATCTTTCCTCAATGGTTTCATCAATTTTTTTTTCAGATTCAACAATTTCCCCTTTTTCCATAACCAATACCCTATCACTCACCCTCTGCACGACAGACAAGTCATGAGAAATAAATAGAATGGATAATTGATAAATAGATTTTAATTAACAGTATCCATTGATTAATTATTAAATTCAATAGAGTCGTTGGGGTTTGGTGGGATGCTATCATTAACATCTATGACATTGATAGAAGGAAGATTTTATGGTTCAAGAGTTTCCTTATCAGAATCTACATTTGAGTTCATTATAATTAATTAATAATTAATTAATTAATTTTATAAATGGAAGAATTTTTAAATAGTGAAATTTATAAAGAACTTTGTGAATTAAAAGGAAAGGATAATTATTGGTAGTACTTTTATGATAGATGTTAATCTTTAGATGAAAGATATAAATTAGAATTTTATATAAATCTAATTGACACAAATAACAACCAATTCGAAGATAAAAATGTCTTAGTTATTAATTCTTAATTAGGATATATTCCTCTTTTATTAAAGAAAGTTAATCCAAAAAATTTATTTGTCTTGGTTGAGAATAATTCTTAGAAATATTGGCTCCAAAGAATATTCAAAATGAATGGCCAGGATATTAAATGTGTTGAAAGTTTGGATGATGTAAAGGAGAAAATAGATACTATTTTTTCTGATTCCTTTGGAAGTTTCGGAATAAATTCAAAATCAGTAACTCAGGTCATTGAAGCAAGAGATAAACTTTTGACTAAAGATGGAGCTATTATTCCTGATAAGATAAAGTATTTTATTGCAGGAATAACTGATTCTGAATTTTATGAAGAAAGATTCGGATATTGGAATGATGTTTATGGGTATAAAATGTCTTGCATGAGAGATTTGCATTTCAAAGATTGCTTTTTTGATTTTTTAAAAGCAGAACATTTAATAACTGACAAATAATTATTATTGGAAATTAATTTATCTGAAATTAAAAAACTTAGTTTCTTGACAAATTATAAATTGAAATCTAATTCAAGATCCGAATTAAATGGAGTTGGGATTTGGTTTAATGTTTTATTTAGCAAAGCTCATTTTCCAATAATGATGAGTTCAAATCCAGAAAAAAATAAAGAAAATTTCTACCATGGAGTCTTTTACATAAAGAAACCTGTAATGATGAACAAAAAATAATATGTGAGTGGACAAGTGGCATTTTAATTAGGAGAAAAGCCATCTATGGGAATGGCAAGGATTACTTACAATTTAAGTGATTCTAAATATCACGCTGATCAATTTTATACTATTAATTAATTTAAATGATTTTACTTAATGAATGTCGGTTTTTTAAAAAGTAAATGCAAACTTAAATTCCCAAATTCCACTTCATTGGCAAAACATGTTGAATTGTTTTGCAATTAAGATGTAAAAGCGGAAATGGCAAAATTGAAAATAGAAATAGAATCGAAATTTACTAAAAGTAAAATATAAATTGATAAAAGATCTGATTTTTTTGAAAATTTGGTTGATTAAATAATGAAAAAGGAATTAAAAAGCAATTAAAATATAATAAAAAAGAAAGATATTGAAATATAGAAGATTTTAGAGTTTTAGGAATAAGATTATCAAGCAGAATTGAAATAATTTTAAAAAGAAAAAGAAATAGAAATTAAAAATAAAATTGAAATCTAAAAAATTGTGTAATTTCTAAAATCAATTGATGATGAAAGAATATAATTATTAAAGGAAAATAAATAGAAATAAATTGATGATTTATAATTTAAAAAGGAATAATTAATATTAGAATAGTAAAATTTTAATGAAGAGGAAATTAAAATTGATAAAAAAATTGAATTTTTATAAAATCAATATTAAATTAAATAAAATTAATTAAAACAATAAAAGTAAAATATTTTTTGTTAATTCGATTAAGATAAATAAGTATCGAAAAATAAATTTGTTAGATAAATTGCAGAAAAATACAAATCAAAAGGTATTTACCAAGAAAAATTATAATAATTAAATGAATAAAAATTATAATTAGATAAAAAATCATATCATCTAATTAATAATAGAGATTAGTTATTAAAGAAGTCATTCTATAAAAAATATTAATTTGATAAACAAACAGATTAATTAGATACAGAAATAATTTCTTAAGATAAAAATAAAAAATTAAAATTAATCTAATTAGAACAATTGAATTTAGAAATTGAAAATTTACTGATAAATTAATTAATTTATAAATGAATATTTCTGGACTTAATGGATTTTATTTTTTATTTGATGGGAAAGACGAAAATAATTTAGAATTACAAGGAAATGATTTAAATGGATAAAATGATATTTATCAAAAAGTATAAGATAATAAGATGGCTTAAAATTATTTATTGTGTACAAAAGATGATGAAAAATTTTTAATTCCATTAGATAATTTTTAATTTCTAAATAAAAAAATCAACAAGGGAAATATAAATTATGATGTTGAAGATTCTAACAATAAAAGGGAAATACAAGTAAAAGAAATCGGAACTTCCAAATCCAAAAAAATAATGAAAAAAATTAAAGATAAAAAGAATGATTAATTATAAGAGATTGACAATGTTAAAAAAGAGATTGATAATTAATATGATTCTATTAAAAAATAATAGGATAATAAATCAGCAGTGAAATCTTAAAATAAAATTGATAAATTAAAAAAACTACTTCCATCTTTTAATCCGAGTGCAAAAAGCTTAAAAAATACATTTAATGTCCAATCTATAATTCAAAAAAGAGAATTGGAATTGATAATTATTGATGATAAATTTTGCAAAATAATTTAAAATATTTTAATAAGAAACGAATTAAATTTTTAGAATCTTGAAAAAAATAAATAAAAATAAATTATATATCTGAATTACTTATGCAAATTATATCCTTTAAAAAAATTAAAAAATTTAAAAGAACTTGCAGTATAAAAACATATTCCATTATAGATTGTTTACTTTGTTGTCAAGAAATTTTATAAAATGGTTCTGAAAGATGAAAAAAAATAATATGCATAAAGTAAAATTACAAATTAAAAATTCATAATGTTTATTATCATTTTGATGTTATTTGTTACTGATAATAAAGCGAATTTTGATTTACTTTTGCCATTTTCTAAAAAGAATAAAAAAGAATTAAAGAATTTAATTTCACTTTGTGGTTTCAAATTAAAAAGTAAAGGACAAATTTTATATTTCAAAAAATTAATAATTAATTAATTATAATAAAAAATATTAAAACAAAAATTTAAATTTTAAAATAATAATGGGAAACATTCTCACCAATAAAATCAAACCAATCCTCAAAAAGTACACTTACAATTTTGAAGAAAAGCAACTATCTTTTAAATTATTCCAAGGAGATTTAAAAATAGAAAACTTATTACTTAATGATGTAGAAATAAATAAACAATTAGATCTTAAAAAGATTCCTTTTCATTTGAAGTTCGGAGTTTTAAAAAAATTTAGACTTAACTTGTCTATAATTGGTCAGAAATTGGAAAATCTTGATGTTGATTCTCTGATACTTATAATTGGACCAAATGACAATCTTAAAATTAATCCCAAAATGATTGGATAAGAAGAAGATCTTGTTTACATGACTTGCTTAAATAATATGGATTTAAATAAATAAAAAAATTATTTGAATTATAAAAAAATATTTGGAGAAGAAATTAATTAATATGAAGAATTGATGAAGAGTAAAACGAAAACTAAAAAAACGGAATAAAAATAAAAATCAAGTATTAATTTAATGGGAATTGAAATTTTTGAAATGATTAAGAATTTTTTGGATTGTTAAATTAATATCGAAAATATTTATGTGGTTTATGAAGATAATTTAGATTTCATACAATAAAAAGAAGATATGGATTTATAAAAATTTAATTTAAATATTCAACTTAAACATTTTTAGTTCAAATTTGATGAATTATCTAAACATACAAATTAGCATGGGTTGTTTAAAGATTTTATGAATATTAAAGATTTTATTAAGAAATCTGGAACGTGGAGCTAATCTAAATAAGCATATTGGAATATGGAAATAGAAAGCTTTTAGATTTCATTTTCAGCAGGAAATCCTCAATTTTATGATCAATCAATGGATAATAAAAATAAAACATAATAGGATATGGATATTGTTATTGATAAATTCTAAGATAAATATAATAGAAATAAATTAACTAGATCTTTTGATTTGATGTCATTAAATTAAATAAGCAGCGATATCATTTTATTTTATAAAGAAACTTCCAAATTTCCAATTCATGCGGTAATTGTTTAATTTGATTTAAAAAAAATAGATTTTAATTTTGAAATTAAAAAGATGGAATTATTATTAGATATCAGTGCTTATTTTGATAATATTTCATAGGTTAGATAATTTTAATTGGTTAAACCAACATTTTCAATAAAAACAAAATAAGAATTGTAGAATTTTATTGTTAAAAATAATTTAGATAATGATCAAATTAAAAATTTTAAATTATTGTAAAAGTACATTGTCAAAGACTATTTAATGCAAGCTATTTATTTACAGAAATATAATGATTATCTATCTGAAAAAATAAAACCCCATCATGCTAGAATAATGGTTTTAAGGAATTATGTCAAATAATCAAAAGTTTATTCCTTAATCTGTGGTACTCAATACCCTATTTTTTTAGATACAGTTTTTGAAGAACAATTAATTGGAGAAACCGTGAAACCGGAAGACATCGCAATTAAAAAAACAGTAAAAGAGAAAATGGATGATCTTGGAAATAAAATAAAAAATGATAAAAATTTAGTGTATCTTAGCAAAGTACATGTTCATATTAGATTAAGCATGAATTTAAGATTAAATATATTAAATAGAGTAAGTAATAGATCGGAGCATTCATTAATTATTAAAGGATTAGTTATTGATCTTCTTAATCCTGCTGGAAATTTGAAAATAAAATTTATTATGATTCAGACAAATCTCGCTTATCAATAGACATTGCAATTGATTCTGGTTTTTGCTTTTCTAATGAAGATAGCCTTTTTATAATTAGTTTAATAGGCGATACTTTATTTCCTTATCGGAGAATTCACCTTGCAGGAAACGCGATTGGTGGTATTCCAGAGTATTGCACCAAAGATACTTTGAGGGCTTACTTTAAAATACGTCAATCATTTTTTGGACCTGATGCTGGAGGAGCAACTAAGCTAAATGCTTTGTACCATCAATTTTTTGGAAATTTTATGGTGAAATTTAAACTTAAATCAGATTGTAGGTATGTTAATTTTGGCAGTAAAAAGACGCCTTACTTTGAGCAAACCGTTTATTTTGAAATGGATACTTTATGTGATTCTATCTGTAGACTTCCGTTAGAACGGGTTCGCGAAGAAATTCAAATTAATTGTCCCGGTTGTTTTGTGCCCGGTTGGAACTTGGATACCTTCGATATAGTGCGTTTAAACATTGATGGTTCCGATACAGACAACAATCACTTTCCTGATGTGGTGCCCGTAAACCCAGAAGCTCAAAGAGATGATGTAGAAATAAAAAGAATAATAAAAGGCGATACTGTTGCCTTTAACATTAAAGCTTTTGTAAGTGATGGAGATGTTGATAAAGGGGGGTATACAGTTGCAGGAGTTAAAAATCCTTATCGTTTTGGAGTATTGAATATAGATCCTAATAGGTTACTTTTCCAACTCGACTTGTTAGATGTTTCTATTAAATTCATAAGCCCTAATAATGCTATTAATCATAATTCTATCATTTCTTCGAACATTCTAACTTCACAAAGTCTGCATCAATTTAATTCTTCAAAACCAGACAGTATCGGTTATGTGTTAAGTCTTGACTCTAGTAGTTGGGTAGATCATTATGGCTTACCTTCTTTTACCAACTATCAACCGAATGATAAGCTGGATATTCAGCTTCGTTTTGTAGTAACAGAAAACCTTCGAGGTGCGGAGTTAATAGGACTTATTAATAAATTCGATGTAAACGCAACAATATTCATGTCAGGAACACCATTTGATTATAGTGCGATTCAGCAAAAGAAAGATGCTCTGGAAGTGAACCCGGTTGATTTAGCTAACATGACAAGAGATGAAAAAATTGAATTAAATCATTGGTGTACTGCGGGAGAAGGAAGGGTTATTGGCTATGGTCTTAGTGCTAAACATAACCTTACAAGTTCATATAACGGTAATGTATGTGGCCCTCGAATATTAGCTTATTCTCTAGTTGGTGCTGTTGGAAGAACATTGTATGATTATACGCATGGGTTGATTCCCGCAGCTACGGAAACATTTCCCAATGAATTGAGGAATTTATGGATGTTAAATAAATTGATTTTTCAGCTACCAAATAATTATACTGTTAGTGGAGCAAGTTTAAAATTAAATACATTAAGAAAAATGCAGAATGAAACTACTGGACTTTCGCGTTCTACAACATTAATTCCATCTTTCGTATATAATACTACCAGTTTACCGGGTTTTGTTGATTTTGATTTTACTCAATTACCGTCTTTAACAGAGCCTAATAGGAAGGCAGATGGGAAGCTAGACGATAAGAATAATTTAGCCTTTTATGATGAATCTAAAAGTTATTCCTTAAGAATAGCTCTCACACCTATTGATTGCAAGGATACCACCACTGGTGAAGTGCCTTTAACGGTAACTGCGGAGATTGGAAACGATAGAATGCCTTTGCCAACCGTACCTCCCATTGATTTCAACGTTGCCTTGCCAAATCCCATTTTTGACATGACTGCTTCTAAATTTAGTTTTAATGGGCAAGCAGACATTGAGTTTGATTTAAATTTAAAGATTCAAAATGTAGGGATCTATGGTGGTGTTCCAAATGTTTTCTTTTTCATGAAATCAGAAAAGGGAAGTATCGACCTTAAAGAAGTATCGGGGAATACAAATGTGACTCAGCAATTTGTTACGTTAAATTCCATACTTGCCGGATCTAGAAACTACACGTATCGAGTGAAGGCAGATTATAACTGTGAAAGAGTGGATAGTTTAGATGTATTGTGGTTGTATTGTGGCTATTCTTGCGATGGGCCTACCACTTCATTTAGTGACAATATCTGTCGCATGGATTCCATTGCGATTCCACTGCCAAAGCAACCTGCAGGAATGCAGGCTGTTCATAGTTTTCCTACTGTATTTGAATTGTGTGATACGAATTGGCATCAAGTGACCATTAATGCAGTCGGAAATCAAAGTGTAGATAATATACGCTTGTTGGCAAGCTTACCAGCTGGTGTGCAGATTGCAAATTTGAATGGTTCCAATAAGCCTAACTTGAAGGTAAACTATAAAGGTGTCGATTCATACATTGAAGGCATAAATAAAGGAACAAATGTCTGGCAATTTGACCTTTATAGCGCAATTTCTAATTTTAAAGGAACCAACTTAATTACAGCAAGTATTGATATTCCCTATTTAATTGATTGCAACTTTGAATTGAATCAAGATTTTGACTTCGTTTTTAGTTCAGAAGACTATTGTGGAAAGGACTTACAAGCAGTAGAGGATAATCTTCTGCCGACAACCATTAATGGGAATTATGATTTTAGTCAACTTCGCTTAACGCAATTTGAGTCAAGTTTAACGAC
>JAVCKV010130209.1:0-19171 GCA_032274145.1 Herpochondria borealis | reverse complement strand
TTCAAAAGGGTCGCTTACAGTCCGCGCGGAGCGCTGCCGTGAACTTACAGCGACCACAGTAAAGTAAGTACAGTACGAAAGTGCAGTAGTTCTTTCAGCGGTCTCTGTAAGCACCGACAGGCGTGCAAAACATTTCAGAGAAAAGGTTCACAGCACGTGCAGAGAACCCAAGTGAATGGCAGCTCTGACGACGTTTGCCCCTGACCTCGTTGATGGTATGAGGGGAAGGGGAAGGAAGGAGAGAAGAAATTTTTTCTTCTACACCATCTGTGCAGGGGTTAAATAGACGAAAAATGTGCCGTGCCAGCGGTAGTCAAATTTTAAGGGGTCAGTTAGCGCGGGAAATGCACAGATGTGCAACGAGGCGAACGCACAGAGCCCGAAATAAAAAAGCCGCGTAGAAATGCCGCGTAGAAATGCGTGAGAGAATTAGCTAACACACATTTTTTTTTTTTAGTGTAAGGTTGGACAAGTGGCTCCGACGCCGCTTCGCGGCGATTTCGAGAGTTCGCTATCCGCGTTACTTAGATAGAAGAACTCGCGAGCTACCCTTTATCTGCTTTTCTGCGTCCGTTTCCGTGTCCTTTTGCGTCTGCGACTGCGCGCGCATGCGTGTCCTTGTGAGTTTCCATGTGTACGTTCGTTTGCGTCTGCATGTCAGTGTCCGTGTTCTTGTCCATTTTTCGTGTCTGTTCCATACTACCTGTCTGTATCCGTGTCCATGTCCGTGTCCGTGGTTATGTCCCCTTTCTTGATCCTGTGCATGTGCTTGTGTGTGCCCGTATCCGTCTCACTCTCCGTCTCCGTCTTCATGTGCGTGTGACTCTCCGTCTCCATCTCCGCCTCCCTTTCATTATGAATTTTCGTTTTTGTGTGCGTTTCCGAGTCTTCCGTGTCCGTGTCCGTTTCCGTGCCCGTTTCCGTGCCCGTGCCCGTGCCCTTGCCAGTGCCCGTACTCATAATCGTTTCCAGGGCCGTATGGGTGTCCGTGTCCGTTTGCGCGAACAATTGCGTGTGCATGTCCGTATCCTTATCCGTATCCCTATGCGTAGAAATACCCGTTTCCGTACCCGTGTCAAAATCCGTATCCATGTCCGTATCTGTAGCCGTAGCCATATATTTAGCCGTATCCTCACACGTATCCATACCCGTACCCGTACCCGTATTCTTATCCGTACCCGTATCCGTAGCCGCACCCGCACCTGTATACGTATCCGTGTCCGTACCCGTACACGTACCCACACCCGTGTACATACCCGTATCCGTATCAATATCTGTGTCAGTATCCGTATCCGTATCCGTATCTGTATCCGTATCCGTATCCGTGTATGTAACCGAATCCGTAGCCATATCGGTATACGTACCCTTATCCGTGTCCGTTTCCTAACCTGCATCCTTCTCCGTATCCGTACCCACGTACGTGTACGTATCCGTGTCCGTACTCGTATCCTTATCCGTGTATTTATCCGTATGTGTATAAATAAATGTGTCAAATCCGTTTCCTTGTCAATAGCCGTATTCGTATCCGTCTTCGTGTTTTTATCCATATCTGAACCCGCATCCATGTTCTTATCCGTATCTGTATCAATAGCTGTATCCGTATTCGTATCAGTATCCGCACCCGTACCCTCACCAGTCCCCGTACCGGTATCCGTATCAATAGCCGTAGCAGTACCCATACCCGTGTCCGTATATTTATCTGCACCCGTATTAGTTTCCGTACCCGTATCTGTATGTGCATGCGTATGTTTATGCGTATGCGTATGTGCATGCGCATGCGCGCATGCGTATGCGTATGCGTATGTGTATGCGTTTCCGTATGTGTATGCATATGCGTATTTGAATGCGTTTGCTTATTCGTATCCGTATCCGTAGCTGTAGCCGTATTCGTACTTAATGCGGCATATTTTGCGAAAACGCACTGAAGTTGGTTGCACTTTACTTTCATGCGCTGTGATTAGTGCCAATTTTATTTTCGTGTGATATCGTAATTTTTTAATCAAAAATCAAAAGTGTAATTTGTATTTTTTATTAAAATTTTAAAATTGTCATTTTTTATTTATTGTCGCTAATTTGCTACTTTTCCAGATTGGAAGGGGTGCAAACGCGATGACTGGCGGATAAGCGCAAAAATACCGCGGGAAAGCGACAGATGTGCAAAGCGGGGCGGACGCACAGGGCCCGAAAAAAAGCCGCGTAGAAACACCGTGGGAGAAATAGCTCACAGACAGATTTTATTTTAGTGTAGGGTCGGACAAGTGGCTCCGTCGCCGCTTCGCGGGGATTTCGAGAGCTCGCTGTCCGTGTTAGTAGGGTAGAGGATCTCCCGAGCTAACCTTCATCTCCTTGTCCGCATCCATTTCCGTATCCTTTTGCGTCTGCGTCTGCGTCTGCACATGAATGTGCATGTGCGTGTACGTATCCGTCACCATCTACGTCTCCTTCTCCATCTCCTTTTCCGTCTCCACCTCCATGTCCGTGTCAGTCTCCGAGTCAGTCTCAATCTCCATCTCCATGTGCTTTGACTCTCCATCTTCGTCTCCGTCCCAGCCCTCATGTTCGTGTCTGTGTCCGTGTCCGTGCCCGTGCCTGTGTCCGTGTCCGTGTCCCTCTCCGTGTCCCTCTCCGTCTACATCTACATCTCTTTCTGCGTTTCCGTGTTAGATTGCAGGTTAGTGTACTTGTCCTCCTATGATTCTGTGTGCTAATGCGTATAAGAGTCCGTGTGTGAGTGTGTCGGTGTTCGTGGCTTTATCTGTGTCCGTTTTCCCGTCCGTGTTCGTGTCCGTTCCCGTGTCCTTACACGTAATTGTGTCCAGGTCCGTAAGGGTGTCCGTGTCGGGTTGTGTGAACAATTTAGTGTGCATGTCCGTATCCTTATCCCTATCCGTACAAATACTCATTTCCGTACCAGTGTCGAAATCCGTATCCGTGTCCATATCTGTAGCCGTAGCTATATATGTAGCCGTTTCCTCACATGTACGCATACCCGTGTCCGTGTCCGTACCCGTACCCTTATCCGTATTTTTCCACGTACCTGCGTCTTTAAACGTGTCCGTGTCCGTTCCCGTACTCGCATCCATGTACATATCCGTATCCGTGTCAATAACTGTGTCAGTATCCTTATCCGTATCCGTATCGGTATATGTATCTGTATCCGTATCGGTATATTTAGCCGTATCCGTATCTGTACACTTATTCGTATCCGTACCCGTATCCGTACCCCTATCCGTACCCCTATCCGTACCCGTATCCGTACCCGTGTCCGTACCTATATCCGTATCCGTTTCCGTGTCTGTATCCGCATCCGGAGCCGTATCCGTTGCCGTTTACTGCTCCGTATCCGTATCTGTGTCCGTAGCCGTAGCCGTATACGTATCCGTATCCGTACACTACGTTTACCTATCCGTATTCGTATCAAAAGACGTGTTAGTGTCCGTACCTGTATCCATTTACGTGTCTGTATCTGTATCTGTATCTGTATCCGTATCTGTATCCGTATCATTATCCATATCCGTACCCGTATCATTATCCGTGCCTGTATCGGTATCCATATCCGTATCCGTATCATTATCCGTGCCTGTATCGGTATCCATACCCGTATCCATGTACTGATTCATACCCGTATCAATAGCCGTGTCCGTATCCGTACCCCTATCCGTATCCGTACCCGTATGCGTATCCGTACTATTGTCTGTATACGAATCCGTTTCCGTACCCGTATCCGTATACCTATCCATATCCGTTCCCGTACCGGTATCCGTATCAGTAGGCGTAACAGTACCCGTGCCGTTATCCGAACACTTATCCATTTTTGAACCCGTATTTGTACGGGTATGGGTAGGTGTATGCGTATACCTATGCGTATGCGTATGCGTATGCGTATGCGTATGCGTATGCGTGTGCGTATGCGTATGCGTATGTGTATTTGTATGCATATCCGTTGCTGTAGCCGTATTCGCAGTTATTGCGGCGTTTATCGTGAAATTTCACTGTAGTTGGTTGCACTGCAGTTACATGCGCTGTGATTGGTGCCAATTATAATTCCATGTGATATCGTAATATTTTTAAATTGAAAATCATAATTGTTATTTGTGATTTTTAATAAAATTTTAGAACTGTCATTTTTTAATTTTTGTCGTTACTTTACCACTTTTCCAGATTGGAAGGGGTGCAACCGCGGCGACTGGCGGGAAAGGCGAAAATCGCGCGGGAAAGCGCGACGTGTGCAACGGGGCGAGCGCACAGAGCCCGAACAAAAAAAGCCGCGTAGAAACACCGTGGGAGAAATAGCGTACACACAGACTTTTTTTTAGCGTAGGGTCAGAAAACACTGTACACGTTTTTCTATTGATTGAAAACATGTTTTTTTCATGTATGTTTAGCGCATACACTATGTTTATGTAATGTTCCTACACAATTCCTGTGTGGCTCTGTCACTTTCTGTTTTACTTGCCCTTTCCGGTCTAGTCATGTAAATCAAAATGTATTCAGTCTCTTTTTGTGTAACATACAGTCATTTAATATTACTGTACTTTTTCTGTGTAAGATTGTTTCATTGCAGATAATTGGCTTTTGATTATAGGGCCTAGTATGTTTGTTAATGTGTTCATGTGTGTTAATGATTAAAAGTAAAAGTCCATGCACGCGTTAAACCCAAAAAGAACCGGAAGAAGAATTTTCCGTAATGTTTTGACAATTCTTATAGTATTTGGTGAAGTCCCACCACCGTTCACGTCCTACGTTTGGAAAGAGTGTTGCCTCCGAAAATATTTCCTGCTGGAGGCGCATGTGCGTGCTTCGTGCTAGGTGAAAACTGATGGGATTGGAGCCTTCCAGAGATTAAAAGTTACTGTTTGGTCCGGAATATGACCTCCTTTTTGGATTGCGATTTTGTCTCAAATTTCTTCTCGAACTGCTGGCTTTCTTCTCGCGCAGTATGACCGACATTCGCCATCATCTCCCGGGGATATGCCCTTCCAAACGGCAACAAGGAAGAAAAATGTTCTGCTGGAAGAGCTATATTAAGTGTTCTCATGCTTCACGGTTTGTCGATCCGAAACAGCAGTGCAAAATATATGGCCGCCATTGGGCGACCGCAACTTCCGACTTATACTCAACCGCCTGTTCGCAACGATCGAAATAATTATGGTAATCGTATCCTGCATCCCGTCAGCCGATTGTGCAATGGTTCTTTCAAGAAATTTGAGGTATCCATTTTCAAGGCCGTCCCCACTCTTGGTTGGATCAGACAAATGCAGCACTGGGCGAAATGAATAACGGGCGGAGTGTCCCTTCTATCTTAGGTCCTGGGTCGATGCTAGTACTCAGACCTGACCTTCTCAACTCGATTGTATCCGAGATTTCAAGAAAATCGCAATCCAAAAGGAGGTCATATTCCGGGCCAGACAGTAACTTTTAATCTTTGGAAGGCTCCAATCCCATCGGTTTTCACCTAGCACGAAGCACGCACATGCGCCTCCAGCATTACATATTCGCCTAATCGAAGACGGTATCACACAGCCTTTGTCTGTTTTTCAAAAGCGCTGAACAGGCATATAAATACCTGAGGTTCAAGAAGTGCTTCCCAGTTGAACTCTATCTTATCCAGAGCAAGCTTCTTGCCCAAAAGCCCAACTATCTTCGAGATCTTAATCGCATCGTACCTCCATTCCATCCCCAATCTTCAATGAATTCGTTTGAAGGCATGCGCCTTCTCACCATAATATTCATCGTGGCCAGTGCCGTTACAGCGAATGAATCCGCATTCCACATCCTCCCTTCAGGCCGTAAGATCCCAAAATCAACAATTATCGCCCATCCGTTTGCCTCGATGGACGGAAAATATACCGATCAGCTCTTTGAGATGTCTACTCGGGGTATACTCACTGGGGGCATCAATACCACCATTGGATTTGAAAAGAACACGAACTCTCAGCCTCTTAATTTTCATCCGAAGTTTACCATCAGTATCAACAGTCGCCTGAGTGATGAGAAGCTACCTTCTTCGATGTTGCGGTCAGGACCTGGATTCTCAGCAGTTTACGTCCAACACGATTTTTTTCCTTCGGCCATCTCGCTTGGAGACAAGGATTTGACCCCCCTCCACTTCACCGATCACCCCGGCGTGTACATTGCATCCAAAAAACCCAACACCATACGTCATATTCACTCACATGAAAGTTTTGCAAAAACGAAAATCTCTGAATCGTCGAGTACTTTGCCACGGCCGGATACGGTTCGAAAAAATGATGATGACGACAAGCTGCATGAATTTCCGGCTATCGAAGAGTCAAATAAATCAGGGATTTATTCTGCCCCATTAGTTTCAGGAAAGAAAAAGGGAAATAAAGCAGTCCGGGTGTTGCAGACTGTCCGCGACTCAAAAATGCAGATGGCCACGACTGCTCGCCAACAAAAGTGTGGCCCCGATGATCCGAAACGCATGTATGAGATTGCAGTGGCCTTTGATAATAAGATCTGTACCCGTTTCGGAAACAACTACGCTCGCGTGATTGCTCAGATTCAGAGCACGCTAATTGCCAGCAACGGTGCTTTTGCAGCCGACCTCTGTTTACGCCTTACTCTCATACATGTCGAGGTCCACTGCCAAGATCCTTCAGATCCGTACAAACAGTTACAAGGAAAATCTTCAAAGAATGCATTGGGCGACTTTCGTAATATTTGGCAGAACAACAGGGGCCCCATCAAACGTGATCTTGCACTCTTGATCTCGGGGTACACAAATTTTGAAACTTCTTGGACCGTTTCATATTACAACAGCTCCTGTTCACCAAACATTGGATATGCAATAGCTGATCGGATGGGTCGTAGGGAATTTGCCATTTCTATTTCGTACACAATCGGCGGAGAAAATACAAACAAGGGATTACTCGGCGTTGAAACACCATTGCCTCTTCGATTAGCGCCTGATTCCGCATCCAAAATCCGGGAATACTTAGAGACCAACGGGGAGGCGTGGTGCATTACAAGGTCGGATCACTTATGCTCTTCCTCCTGTGCCGGAACGTGCATTCGAGGAGTATGTGTGACAGGAAATGTGCGGCCGCCGCTTTGCTCTACGACTTTGACACAAGAAAACCCCCTGGCCTGTGAACTGTCCCTCGGAATTTTCAACTACAGTACGCCATGGGGCGATAACTTGCGAGTTTCAGCGTCAATCAAGTATGGAAATTTCATAGTTCTGGTTAAGGTACTTGAAGGGGGTGTGAAGTTACAGATTGGTGCAAACGTCGGGGCGTTTCCATCCGAATTTAGCAACCCGATTACCACACCTGGCGGGAATACAGCCAATTTCCAAATTGAGGCTGGAAATTTGCGAAGCCCTGGATTCGGGCAATCTTGTTGCTCGAAGCGGTTGTATTTCTCGATCAGGGTAGGTGAGTGTCGAGGCAAGACTTGCCAAGTTGGTGAAGTCTTGCGAAAGACCTATTTCTTTCGGTTGAGGTGCAATCGTGTATGCTTTGGTAACAGTTCCTCGATTCCGATGGATAGCTTCAGGATATGTCCTGTGTGTGCGAAGTAAGCAGGAGTTGTGTATCGAAGGTATCATAGCTAAAATTCATGGTGATACCATTACGTTTGATCTCTGAAATACGTAATGGATCCCAGCAATTATTACAATGGCTTTGCGTAATCGAGCAAGGCTCCCACGCAACGCCAATCAATACGATCATAACTATCACTACTTCGTGCTTTCAGGTCATCATGTTCAGTAGTAAGAAAAGCTCGTTCCAGTCTAATTCTCTCTCCCCATCTACTTATCTCTCCCCTCTAGCTATCTAGATTTATCTTCTGCTCGTGACTGATGATGAACCGCTTGTGTCACCAGGACTGTTTCGCTTGCACGGCAACCATTATCTCCGTGTTTTTGTCTTCTTTGTCGCTCGCGAATAGCATGCGGAGCGTAACTGAACACGCGAGCAGTACATGCGCAACTGTGGAAAGGATCGAAGGGGGAAACAGGCGGTGAAGCTCGAGTGAGGGGAGGTTAAGGAAATTTGCGGATCCGTGCCTGATCCGCTCACACGAGGTTGTTGAGGAAAAGTGACGGGTGGTGATGCTTTTGCTCATTGTTCTTAATCATGTGCTTTACTTGTATCTTCGGCGACGAACTTGTCGATCATATCCAAATTGAGATACTGGTGGGGTTCGTAGGATACCAACTCCAACTCTTGCATAAAAATATAGTCCACCAGGTCATAAATTCCCACGCCTTCGTGCTGATATTCGATATTTTATTCTCTCTTTTGCTGTTCTGTAGCTCTTCCTGCCGCTTTTTCCTTTTCTGATTAAAAACTTCTGCCATAAGATTATCCTCCTCGTCCTTAGCTTCTATGTCCTCAAAACTGTAGCCCAGCTGGTTTCATGCAGATGGTATGTTGTGGAGTATGAAACACGTCCGACTCCAGTTAAGAATATCGCCCTTGTACCACCTGAATTACTTATAGCGTAAAATCTTGAATCTAGCTTTGAACACACCAAACGAACTTTCGATATCCTTCCGCCTCCCCTCCGGTCGTTTCATGTATTTTCCCCTGCAGTTCTATTTTCTATGAATAGGGAGTAAACATATTTTCCACTTGGGATAGATGCCCTCTGAAAGTAGGTAGGATATTTCGTGCTCGATACAGTTTTGGTTTATGCTTCAGGGTGTTAAAAGCTGCAAAGAGTACGCTTATTTGAAAAGGGCACAAAATTGAGATACATTCAGCATCTTTTTGTCGGAAGCTGTTCCAGACCTCCTAAACAAACCAGTTCCAACTGTACAAACGTAGTCACACCAATCCTTGGCCTTGATAATTGCGAGCTTTGAGTCTTTGGGGTTGCAGAATTAACCTTTCTTACCCGAGGGCAGTTCTTCGACCAAATATCAGTGCAGTGACGGCGCTGATGCAACCGGTAAATCCGAGCTCCCAGTACTTATCTGCCATTATTTGGAGCTCCTCTTTTTCAGAGAGCGGCTCAGATAGCGTCTATGTTACATGGCTACAATTTCGTTACATAACTGCCATATGTACTGCCGAGAACTTCAAATGCTCATTCTTGACGAATTGTCCAGATCTTCCAGCGCGGGCGGTGTTCCAAATTATCGTAGACCGAATGGAAATTTCCCATCCGTGCTTTGGCCCAGTTTTACACAGTTTTCTTTCCGTACACACTAGACGTAAGGATTTTGCATTCAAGGCTCATCACGTATTCGGTAGAAAATCTCACGTGGCACTCGAAAGCGATTTAGGAAAGAACGAAGTGAGTATGCGGGGGTATTAACTAGGAATTCATATGTCCATGAAGAGTACCTTCGCGCACGAGTACGGATATTGGGCACCTACCACCTCACGTAGTTCTTCCTGCTCTGTTAAAAAGTTTTCATTATATCGTTGTAAAAGGAGTAAATTAAGAACTAAGCTATATCGCTACGCTTGATGGAATCCCCTTCTAAGATAGTCGTGCATGTTTTGTGTACCATTTGCGCCAGTCGTGACATTTTCGTGTCGTTCTTGAGCCTTAGTGAATTGCAATTGCGTGATTATATCATTTTCTGCATGTATCTTGCACAAACACTCTTGCGCAGAGGCCTCTAGTGCGTCTTTAACCATCTTTTTCTCCATTCGTGCTCGCGCGAGCTAAAGGGCTTTCTTCATGATATAAATGCATTAGTTTCTATCGGCGAGCTCCCCGGAATCAAACTTGTCTTTCTTGTTGTTTCCCTGGAGGGAGGAGTACATAAAGAAAATGGAAATTTTGAAGGCTTTTGAAGACAGTTAATTTCCGTCATTCCAAGACAAGATATGCTCAACGGCACAATCAAGAAGGGCAAAGCTTATAACGGCGCGATCAGACGGTTTAAGTGTGTCCGGGACGCCCTTGTTGATAATATCTTCATAAAAATTCCTAGTAGTTTCTAAATGACGATCTGCTGGTTGCAGAGCTCCATTTCGAATCCCCATGGCCCTTCGTCGTTCCATAATTGTGAACCGCACGGCATTACCTCCATTGCGTGATGCAGACGGAAAATTGGACTGGATTTCTTCCATATCTGACCTCATACTAACCGCCCAGTGTCTCGTAAATTGCACACGGTAATTTGAATTAATTGAACACCTTGCAGGCCAGTGATGCGCTGTTTTGGTGTTTGGCCACCAGATTTTACACTGCTGTGATGAGTTGAAGTTTGTTTTACGGCAGTGTATAGCCAGTCTGTGTCTTAATGCGATTGTATGACCATGTGTCTCTGGACTGTGTTTTTTTGTTTGTGTGCGTGAGTTGCGCTATTCGGATAAAGCCCTCGATTTGTGGTATATTTTAAGACGGCCGTACGTTGTGCACCCCTGTGGGCGAGCGTGCGTTCCACGTGAGTGATTGGCCCTGTTTTCTTCTTGCTGGATCTCCGGTCACCACGCCTTCATAGAATCGATGCTAGCCTTCGATAATCCATACGTCCGATGCCGCGAGGAGGTGCCTTACGCCCGCGCGCTTTGGATGACCTTTTGGTGGGTGTCCGAAGTAATAGAGCCTTTTAGAGCCGTAAGGTCTCTGCCGTTTCAACTTCGCCGTGTGATCCCAGGAAGCTACGACCTATTGTACTTCCTAAACCGCAACTATTGGAAGTCTTACCAGTGGAAGGAGCAGAAAGTGTGATCTGCGTCGCCGAGAACCAATCGGTCGGGTTTATTCTTCTCCCCAGGCTGCACCTACGGTTGGAATCAGATGGAGTATCATAACATGCTCTATAGTGATCTAGACCTTATGTATTGGCCGCTTCCGACAAACTGGAAACTCGAATGGGAAGCCTCTCGATATTTTGCGGTGCCGAAACCTTTTCTTGGCTGCATATTTAAGCAGACTCTGTCAGTTTCATGCAGCCGGCAGACCCATTCGAAACGCATTGGATTTAGTATTCATAGGCGAGTGGGTTCAGAATTATGTTCTGTCCATTGCTGAGGCGGGTGTGGAGGGCCTGTATATTCTCCAACGCCACAGCCCGACTATGGTGGCCTCAATAATCGTCTCTTTAGGCTTCCCCGGGCGGTCATTGCGACATTGGCTGAAGTCCATCCGTTATATTTCCTGGAGACGAGCGGGTTAGAACCAGTGATGGGCTTCCTAGCCATTCGACGGGCTCACGGGTACGGTAAGACGGCTGAGTCAGACAGTGCCGGGTACAACTTCGAGACTGGAGAGCCGTTTATCATCCTCAAGACCATTTTTATGCAAGACTGCAAGCGCGCCCTTTGTATTTTCCGGTTATCGCCCCGTAGTAATGTCGGAGGCACTCGTCGTTCTCAGCTGTGTCCCAAAGTCACAAGTCTCATGAATGAAGAAAGCTTTGGAGTCGAGAATTTACTACTTCAAATACTGCATACTGGACTTGCTCAGGTCGTATCTCAGAAATGGTTGGCTGTTAAAATCCATATTTCTCCGCGATTTCCGCTTTGGAGCTCTATTCCACGACGGTTCACGCCATGAAGGTTCTTGACCCTGAAGGGGGTATCGACCGTATCCCGTGGGTGGATCCAGAAGAAGGCCTTCTTCCTGGCCATCCGGCTGGTACATAGACCTATGTAGACCTTGACGAAGATCATTAGACTCCTTTCCCGCCTCGTTAGTCTCCGCCTACTTCTCATATTTTGCATCTTCCTTCGTGGTGGCCTTTGTTGGAGTATGTTGAGTGGGTCACGCCGGTTTTCGTCGAGTTCCGTTCGTTGCTGTCGAAGCCGTCTTTTCAGACAGTTTCCACTCTGACCCAAGTACTGCAAGTCGCAGATGGAGCGGGTGGCGCTTTTGGCCACTGTACGTGATAGGGTTACTGTGGCTGACGATTTAATCCGTGTCACGGGTTCTGTGTCGACCGTAGCTACCGAGAAAGCGACTGAAGCGGAGGCTCGCGTGGAGTCGTTGACGGCTTCTTTGAGTCAGACGCAGGCCAACTTGGCGTCTTCTCATAGTCTTCTATCGTGTACTCAGATTTGTATTCAAGTTTTTGAGAACCGCATCGTCGAGCTGACTCAAAGACATGAGGCCGTGGAGGGGCTGCGTCTGGAAACGGAGCGGCTGAGTAGCGATTTTTCGGCTTCTCATTCGGCTCCTGCGGTGGCTGGTGAGACAGCGGATCGAAAGCTGCGGAACGGCGACGACGTTATTACTGGTGTTCTTGAGTAGCTTGAGTCTAAGGATTTCGAACTCCGTTGAGCTTTTGGCTCTGCAGACGACTCTTGAGGAGACGCGGGCGGACCGCAACGGGGCTCAAACCCAAGTGAAAGCCTTAAAAGATGAGATTAGTTAGTCTCAACAAGCTTTGGCTGTGTCCACTAGTAACGTGGCCAGGTCGAATATTGAAGACCTCCGTGGCCGGCTAGAGCTGTTTGACGCTAGTATTTTCAGGCGAATGCGGACCGAAAGCGTGCCGTTTTGGCTTCTGCGACTTCTGAGGCTCAGTTTATTGCGTCCGAGGTGGCCTTGGGACAGTTCCGTAGCGAATTCAATTATTTTCTAGCTGGTATTACCACGCCTTTCTCTAGTGCGGCACAGGCGGCTGTTTCTGACGCTTTTTCCGGACGCTTTTCCGGAAAGCCGACTATGTGATGGACTATGTATTAATTTTCGGGGTTTCTATTATTTTTTCGTTCGGTTGAGCCGGTACGTCGATATCCTCTATGTCCTGACGTCAAAATGTCCGACTAATGAAGCTTGTTACTTCCTCGTTGATGAGGTGTATGGTCTTTGTCTGCGTTAAACCGAAAAGACGTTTCTGGAGTAGATTGTGGCAGTTGAGGCGTGCGCAGTTGTTCTGATGGCGGGGGAGGTGCGCGTTGCGGCTTCAAATTCGTCGGATCGAGAGGTGGAGGTGACTTAGTAAGACGGGTTTTTTAGACGACGTCCTCAATATTTACCCTGGTGACTTTGAAAGACTCGCTCATCACTTGTAATAATTGTAGGCTGTTTGTTCTTTATTGCGGAGTTACAATTTGGACCTTCAGCCAGTCGTTGTGCGGCGGTATGCCCCAAATAGGGGAGAGTTTCTATAAATGCTTCGTCCCCTGGTTGCAGACTGAGGAGATTTTGGACCTTTTGGTCGTAGTTCTTCTTACACTTGGCCTTTTTGCTTCCGTCAGTTTTGTAACCTTGGTAACGAGTGCCTTCGTCAGCTCCATCAAATGGATACGGGCTTCTTTAGGAGTGAGTGCGTCCAATTTTGTGAGAGGATCGTCTTCGTTGAAAATTGTTTCGGGTGGACATCGGTTGAGTGCCTGACTGAGAGGAGTCTCATTAGTCGTGCGATTTGCTTGAGTTATTTAGGCGTAGATTAGCAGCTGAATGAGCCGGTCCTAATTTTTCACGTTATCGGCTACAAAGACGCGAAGGCGGGTGACCAAGGTTTTATGTACTTTCCGTCTGCCCATTGTCTTGCGGTTTATAGGGTATTCTAGTAACGTGCTTGACGCCTAAAATAAAACAACCTCCTTCGAATAATTTAGAGACAAATTGGGGTCCATTATGGGTCAACAGGCGGGTCGGCATACCGTTGGGGATAAACCAGCTCTGCAAAGAGGCGTTAGTGAATGAGACTGAAGTAGTGGAAGAAGTTATAGTCTCTTTTGCCAGCTTAGAGAATCGGTCGGTACTGACCAGAATTTTTGTTGAGCAGTTTTGCGTCTCGAAAAAAGATCCCAGGAGATCCATGGCTGTAAAGTCTAGCGGCTTCTTAGCCGGGAATAAATTCATAGGCTTTTGGTTCTTGTATCTTGTGCCTCTGGCTTCGGCACATTGGCAAAAGTTTTTCACCTTTTGAAATATATCAGCTCCCATTTGTGTCCAAAACTGCTTCCGTTTGAAGGATTCGTATATTTTTGAGCTATGAGGGTGTCCGGAGAACAATGAGTAATGGGCCAGAAAAAGGTTTTTTTTCTGAAGAGTATCTGGAAAGGCCGTTTGAACTGCGCCGTGTAAAGGAGGCGGACAAGTAGACTGTTAGGTTGGAGATGGAAAACACTTGACATCTTTTTATAATCTTTTCTATACTGCTGAAATGGGCTGTCCTCTGCTTGCTTGGAGAAAAATGTTTCCATTTCAATATGCTGAATGTCCGTTTGGTATTTAACCAGGGCGATGGTTTCTGGGGGCAAGAGATTAGCGTCCTCTCATCTCGAAGGTGGAATGGTTGACACGTCGTCCAATTTTTCGCGTCCAAGGTCTCATCTTACAAGTCCTTTGAGAGCTGTTCTGCGCGATTGATAACATGTATGTAGTCTTTGGAGTATTTTTGGTCGAGAAATTCTGTTCTAATTCGTGACATGGAGTCCGCCGCTCGTGCTGGGTGGCTTGTTGCTGGTTAAACATGTCGTCAAACTCGATGATTCTTAATTTCCATCGCTGGAGTCGACCAGAAGCATCGGAAAAATTAATTAGCCATCGTAGGGCTTGATGGTCGGTTCTAAGTTTGAACAGACTACCTTAATGATAGGGCCTTAATGTCAAGACTGTCCAGATTATCGCGAGACACTCCATTCTGGTCGTGGTGTACTTTTGTTCAGATTTTGAGACGTACCGTGACAAGTCCCCTATCGGCTTGGGAGTCTTTTCTCCTTCCTGTTACTGCAAAAGGACGCAGCTCACTTTGATATCACAGGCATCAATATCGATGATATAAGAAGGAAAGTGCTTTGGAAATGCAAGAAAGGGCGTTGTGAGTTTTTAGACTTCAAGTCTTCAAAGGCTTTCATTTCAATGTCTGTGAAGTCTCCCCATTTTAGTGGTTTTCCCTTCTTGAGCTTGTGATTTAGCGGATTTGCTAGTCGGGAGAAATTGGGGACGAATGTTCTGTAGACGTTTGAAAGACGAAAAATAGCCTGAGTTCTGTTAAATTCCGGAGTGGGAGTGCTTTCTCCAAGGCCGCAATAGCCCATGTGGCAACTTAAAATTTTTCCGGGATTGACCACATGGCCTATATAGTCGACTTACACATAAATATGTGAAAAGTTTGCAGCTGTAGTGTCAAACCTGCCTTGTGTATTAAGCTCATCAAAGTTTCCAAATGGTATAAATCTTCTTCTGCAGAGACTGAGTATACAATTATGTCGTCTTGATATACTAACGCTTATTGCCTCTTTACAGACGGTAGGATTACGTATGTTGCATTTTGGAAAGTGCCAGGGGCGTTCTTCAGGCTGAAGGGCGTTAAAGTGGACCTGTAGATAACACTGTGAGACGTAAATGACGTGTTGTCTTTTTCAAAAACTCTCGAATTACAAGCACTGCGCACTGCGCGCTTCGGGGCCCCCTTTAGATAATACTGGAAGAGCTGAGTATCCATAGCCCCGGTTATGGCATTTGTTTCGCATCCTTCCTTGAAGTTTGTTAAGAAGTTGATGATCGCCACTGTATTAGATGCTTCGAAAGTTAAACAATGCATGTTGACTTCAGCCAGCTTGCGATACTTCGGGACTTTAGTACACTTGTCTGCTTCCATATTCGGTTCAACTATCGCGAAGGCGATAGGTACAATAGTCCACTGACGACTTGAATACACTGTTAAATGGCTTGAGAGGCGAGAGATTGTCATATTTGTTCATCTCGACAGCTGCCTTATCCTTTTTTGTCGTAATTTTCCCTTTTAGATTTCTTCTGCGCTTTCGTCTATTTATTCGTCACTGCGGTGGACGCGTCTTCCGATTTCCGGTCACTACGGGAAGAATTTGAAAAAAAAGAAGAGGACTAAGACGAGCAGAAATATTTCTTCCTGCTAAAGGACTGCGTTGAATATAACGAGGAAGAGGAGTCCGAAGAGGACGAGTGCTTTTCCTTTTTCTTCATTTTTGACTTTTTCAACTTCTTCCTCGAAGAGATGTTCGGCGAATTTTCGTCCGGTGGGCTCCTAGGACCTCTTAGTCGAGGAATGTCTGAAAAGGACAAAATTGGTTGCGTAATGGCTGAAAGCCAATTGTGGACCTTGCCGTAGGCTTGGGCCTGGTAAGTCGAATTCCGGTTGACGGGATTTTGAACCATCTGTGGCATAGTATTCCTGGTTTATTCGTCAATTCTGTCTTTAAAACGACTGTCGAGGCATTTGTTAGCCTCCGGGTGGTTCAAAAGACACTTGATTAGATTGAGCGCGATGTCGGGCTCGTCCATACAGTTTTGAATCTCCAAGAAAAGACAATAGAGTTCTTGGCGGAAGGCTTCGCTGTTGATGAACTCGCGAATTTGGCGATATCCATCTTCGACTAATACAGCCACGCCTTTTTTATTAATCTCAAAAGCCTGATTTTCCGGGATCCTTGTGGTGTGCGTGTAGCTGCACGCTTATTGAGACTGTGAAGAAGAATAGTTACCTTTTGTCGCCTTAGGAGTCGGGATCCACCTATCAATATGGCCAGAATGGCCTGGATCTTTTCAGGGGATCGTACCCGTGGCTTAGAAGACGTCAGCGAAGTTCTCCATATATCGGGGCGTATGAGAACGGAGCTTTGTAGCCAAATTCCGAACGATCTCGAATTTGGAGTCGGTGTATCCTTGGGTGGGGATGATGTTGGCATACTTCCCCTCAGTGTGGTCCATCTACTGTGAACGCATTCCATATTTCTGTTAGTTTGACTGAGGAGTCCTGTTAGTGAGTTGAGACGAAGGCTGTTGAGGCTACTTTCTCGGGAAACCAGGGAACTCGTGGGCATCTGTAGGCACATCCTCGGCAACCACACGAACCACGTTCCCCGCAACCTCCTTCCACCGCCCGAATCGCCCACCCACACGGCCCGTCGGGCTGTGTGACGCCCGTCTCGCCCACCCGACCACCTGTCTCGCCCACCTAAACGGCCCGTTTGCCATTAACTACCCCGATCGCCTGTCTCCTCTCGCCCATGCCTCAAACGCGTTCAGCACGGCTCAGTGCGCAGCTTATGAACGTGGGCACGGAAAGGGTGGCAGTAACTGTGTCAAGCACGGTGGACGCACAATATCAAGGGGCCGAGTCGAGTTATACTGTGAAGAGGAAAACCGAACGCACGCGGTCGACTGACCTTGTTACAGACAGACCATCTGCTGCGCCAGTGCATACGTCAAAAGCTAAGCATGTAAAAACATTTCGTCTTAAGACTACCATGAAGCAGACTACCTCAATAGCTACAACTAAATTGCGGTTTCTTCAATGGACGAGACGTTTACGCAAATCCGTACGGCCTAAGAGCTACGAAAAATACAGTAGTAACGATGAAAGCAACGTCGACGACGAAGGCAGGGACGCGGGTTACGGCAGCAACGAAATAGGCAATAAGGACAAGGACGAAAGGGCAGAAACAGAAAATGGGAAAGCTAAATCCAAAGGCAGAAATAAAACGCTTTTATCGCGCGGCGTGCCAGAAGGGGCCGTAAATGTTCGCGAACATACAGCTGGCACCGGAGAGGCCCTCGGGTACGAGATATTTGGTTCTATCTCCGACGAAGAACCCAGATAGATTTCGAGGCATTCCTTACCGCTGAGCGGGATTGTAACGATGAAGCCGAACGGCGCCGACCCACCGCAAAATACCTTCCGCCAGTCCCGCGCCGTACGGGCACAACGCGTGGCACATGCACAGCAACTCTGATCGGGTATTCGAGTCAGCGCTCATTATTAATACAACTGATTAAACGACTGGAGCGCGATGCAGGTCCGCAATGGAACCCTAACATGACGGGACGCGGGGTTGCCGAAAAATCCGACCACACTCGTGCGGTCTCGGACGGCTCGAAGCCCCAGTAGGCTATGTTTCCCTCCAGTACCTTTTATCGTCATGGCCGAGATGAACGGGCTGAACGAGTGGTGCCTGAGTCGCTGTACGGCTATGCATTTGCATTTTTCGTCACGCACGGGACGAACGGCCGGCATGAAAAGCGGGCGCTCAGAGAGATACGCGAACGCGTTGTACAGGCGGCGGCTCTGGACGAGTGGAATTAATTAGCTGCCACGCACATCTGGTTTCTCATACCTCTCTCTATCCGTGCGGACAAGTCTTTCGCACGTGAGTGATGAGAAAGAGGCGTTTTACTTGGACCACATAGATGTGATTCTTCAGCGCAAGATACGTACTTATTTCCATATAGAGATGTGAATATACCGCTAGTGGAGACGGTACACACACTCATGGGTTGATAGTGCAAAAGGGTTCATTTTCAACATTAATTTCGTCGTGGGAGCGTTATGGCGGGTGGTTCATGGGTTAACAGTACCAGCGGACGTGGACTTCGTCGAGGTGGAGCCACGTCTGCTGCGGTACTAATATTGGAACTATCCATCTACTCCATCCTGGTTCAGTGAGGAATGGTTCTCGTCCAGTTTTCTCGTGCCGACGCCCCCAGTGATATTCTACTTCCACTGGGAGATAATGACAACTACTCAGCTGACCCACCTGAGTATTTAGCACAGGATCGTCGAGCTGGAGTTCGCGGAGTTGTTCGTGACCGTCTGGTGGCACCAAGTGACAAGAGGCCAACGCGCGTAATTGGTGCCGATAGAATCCATCACCTGCTTTTCATAGGGTTTAGGAAACATTCCTGTCGACCCCGACACACCGTTCGGTGACTAAAAAACCACTGAGGATGACTGCATACATACTGGAGGCAATGTATTTAGCCACCAATGCCTGCCCATCCGCCGTACCGCAATGAAATGTTTTACCCCTGCACCGGGCTGATGCCATCTTCGTTGGTCCGTCGACTGGTTGGACAGGAATCTTCGACAGCAACGCTACTTGTGAGATGGAGTTATTTCATACGGCCGAAAAGGATACACGTCTGCTATAAATACATGTAGAGCTGGAAGATTTCATCAACCGGCCTAGCTTCAACCACAACCGACGACAGCAGCGGCCGTATAGCGACCCGCAGAGACAGCATGCAATACTCAACACACCCGACCATCCCTGTGTAAGAACTGAAGTGGACCCGGTTTCAAACAACCCGGTTCACTACACAGTAAATCTCGCGTCGAACTACTGCGAGGTTCGCACGGGTATGCATAGGAGCGAAGAGGCCACCGAAGATGGACGCGCGGAGGTGCCTTTCGACGATTGGTTACATCGATACGGCCCACAGACAGCAGAAAAAGTTGCGTATGCACGGCGTGTGACGGAGGAAGAGGTTTTTCTAGGGGTCAGACATACGCGAGCAAACCCAG
>JAVCKV010130098.1:0-19172 GCA_032274145.1 Herpochondria borealis | reverse complement strand
CATCCCAGAATCGAGGGAGACAACGTTCTCCGACTCATGATCGTGGTGCAGAGTCTGTCGAAGTACCAAGTTCGCACGAAGGGAATGCGCTCTCATTATTGTCGCATCCATTCAGAACAAGGTAGCAAAGGAGGCAGCGCTCGGTCTGCCCAACAAGTTTCAGGAACAATGGTCTCAGTGTCGCCAAGTAGTGCAAGGAAAGCTCTCTCATGGCGGAGGTTGTTTCCAGGCGTACTCTTCTCGGTACGCACCCAACTCGTCATCTTCTCCACCACTGCAACTTGCGGTACATGTGTAGACTGCAATGACTCCAAAGTCCAATTCGTCGTCGTCCGATTCCAGCAAATGCTTTTGAATCTTTTCAACCGTTTCATCATGCCGTTCCTTGAGCAACGGTGGAACTTGCTCGGGGGGAGCATGTTCTACAATCTCTGATGCTACCGATAGAGCCTGCTTTCCCTCGGCTGACATGACAAATGCTTCCTTCTTTTGATGTTCCTTGTGATTTTGCAGCAAATGATACAAGAGTTGAGGCATGATTTGAAATTCGCACTTGCGCTCCGCTCCACACTTGTCACAAGGAGCTACTACTGCTGCTGTTGGTAGAGGCGTTGATCGAATCCATAGCACTTCTCCGTCGTGTTGTTGTTGTTGTTGCCACTTTGGATAATAGCGTAGGCATTGATCGGGAGATCGCTTGACGCGTGTGTAAAAGTCTGTCGTCGTGGGGTCTTGAGTGGTTGTCTTTCCCATCATTTCGTCAATGTCCTCTTGCTCCAAATCTTCGTCAGGATCATTTTCTTCTGCTTCTATGAGAGCTTCTCGTTCCTCCGTGTGTTCCGGTTCGGGCTCCTCTTCGACAACAAGCTCTGATTTGGCATAGACGGATGGAAGAAAGGGTTTCTCAGTCTTTTTCTTGGCAAACTTTTTGTGTTCCAGTTGATGCTCTCGACAACAGAAGGAAACCCCTTGAACGGGGCACTTGCCCTTGCCACGTTGTCCGCAAACTTGACACAAGTCTACCCCATGTGAGGATGACAGATGTCGATTCCAATCAGTCGTATTGTCGGTAGGTGGATAGTAAGCATTGTCTTTCGGCAACTGACATCTCAAGACTCGCACAGAACCCTCGGGGCTGTCCTCCTTACAAGACGGACACGCAAAGATGTAGAGAGATCGATGATAGGCATCTTCATTCACGTCATCAGCAGGTGCATAGAGTTGACAGAGAAATCGCATGCTCGGGGAACAACAACTCCTGCATTCGAGTGGCTTCTTGGGCAACTGTTGAGGGTTCAACCACGATGGCTTTCCACCAATCTGACCTCCATCCCAAGTACCCCATGCAGCTGATGCATGGCCTATATCATAATCATGATCGTCCTCTGAGATGGGCTCTGAGTAGCCTAATTGTACGCCAACAATTGTCTCCTCCTCCTCTGCCATGGTCGTTTTGCGAGGTGCTGAACGAAAATCTGACGAAAACAGAAATCGAAAATGAGTGGTGGAGGAGGTTTTGCAGCAAAAACACGACTAAAATCAAAGCCATTGTCTGTCCTTCGCACGTTGCACATGCAGGTGCAGATCCACTCCCCATCGCGAGTGCCGCGCGGTCTTTTACAGACGTTCTGACGCTCTAGCGCCACAAAGGCTGCATAAAACCGCGCGGCACCCGCAATGGGGAGTGCGTCAGATCGTATTGGAACCATGGGTGTCAACCTCGTTATTTTGAGGTGGAACATTCCTGCTCAACGGGTCAGCTAATTATCTACGGAGAGGAGCACCAGTGGAATGTTGCCTTCGGATCAGCTCTTCGAATCGCATATGTCACGTCTTGCAGACCTAGTTACAGCTTAGGTGATGTCTCACATAGTAGATACTATCCACAGTGTGCCATGACAGTATGGCCGACCTCTCTACCCTCTAGAGGCTAGCTACGAGTTGCGGACCCATGAGTTAGTTGGATGGTAGATCTGTTGATTCTGGGATGTGGCGCGTCGCTGCTATTCAGAGAGCATGGAGTTCTCCCATTGTAGTGCTGCTAATTTCAACCGTCATGTATCTGCTGAGATTCCTTCACCTAGCAGAGTGCATCTGTGTGTGTATTATTTTATACTGTAGGAAGTACTGCGATGAAAGACGGCAGATAGAATAGAAAGATCCCCTGGTAGAATAGAAAGACGCCCGATAGTATAAAATATGCCCCTTGCCCTTTCAGAAATCTGGACAGCTGCAATGCTAAGATTCCTTCACCTAGCAGAGTGCATCTCTGTGTGTATTATTTTATACTGTAG
The DNA here is from genome assembly GCA_032274145.1 of Herpochondria borealis. Taxonomy (NCBI): domain Eukaryota; phylum Rhodophyta; class Florideophyceae; order Ceramiales; family Ceramiaceae; genus Herpochondria; species Herpochondria borealis. Next base: position 16,878 of record JAVCKV010130098.1, on the reverse strand, counting down.
GTACTGCGATGAAAGACGGCTGATAGAATAGAAAGATGTCCTGGTAGAATAGAAAGACGCCCGATAGTATAAAATATGCCCCTTGCCCTTTCAGAAATCGGGACAGCTGCAATTCTTTCTCAACGGCTCCAATTCCGTTGGTACATGTACCGAGTTGCACGCTCAGTACGTGTACTTGTTGTGCGTCTTCGTTCGTCATCAATGCATCTTCAAGGATACTACCATCAGACCAAAACAACCTCAACGCTCAAGTCGTAACCCCTCACATGTGGTCTTGAAACCCGTAATGAGGTACAACAAAGATCCTCTTTACCTCGACATCAGTACGTTTCATGAAGACTCTACAGCTAAGGACTTGCTCTATCATATCCCAACATCTAAAAAGCTGCCCATCACGCAAAACAAAAGGTCAAAAGAGTAGAGCAGCGTATTTTTATGAAGAAATATTTATTAGTAGCATGAGCTCAATGTCTTAATGAGATTCAAGACTGTGAGAAAAGTAAAATTGGAAGACACTCAGATTCTGAAACGGACAGCTGCGACAATGGGACATCGTCATTTGAGGGTGACGTGGGGCAAATTCCGGCCCAATGCGACTTTTTTGCTTCCTCAACTCATCCCGGTTGTGGTTGTCCTAGCTCTTAGTTCGCTGATGATGTTGACTCTTGACGCTGCGTTGCAATGTATCGACGCTGATGAACAATAATGGAGTCTTCTCCGTCGCTGAAGCAAGAGTCGGAGTCGTTGTCTTCGTAATTCACATTCATAGCGTGTTGCAGTGCCTGCTCTAGCAACTCTTCTTGTTCAGCCAAGCATGCTCGAAGATTCGGGAATTCAAACAGACGGGGTGAGGTCTCATGAGAAGGTCTAATGGGTCGCTGCCCTCTTTGTTCGTGAACAGCTGTCTGGCTACTACCACCAGCAAGGATATTTGCTAGAATGTCTTCATCCTGTTGAGGCTCTGATTCGGGTCGTTCAGGGGAAGGCGTTGGCCTCGATGAGGTGGAGACAAGTGCTTGGTGAATCATAGCCCGAGCCATCATCATTCGACGGCTTGTTGACGCTGAGGGTGTGCTCTGTTCATCATAAAGATTCTTAATCTGGAATTATGGAAAGAGAGAGGGCGGGTTAGTTCTCATTCATCATCCACTTTTTGCGATTATTCTTTTTGTACAATGCCTGGTCAACTTACTGCTTCTTTTCCTCGTCCCGATTGTTGAGGTGCTGAGATATCAGCTGTCTTGGAAGGGTGCATTGAGTTGAATGGTGTTGCGCTCATTTTGTTTCTGTGAGGGTTCAATAATTCTGTTTTCAAGTTTTGTGTGTGATGACTGTTTGCCTGATTTTGCGGTGATATCTTCGATGACCACCGTTCCGAGTGCCTGGTTTGCCCATTCCTCCCCCAACGGGTTTTCATACATCTCATAAACGATTTCACAGTCCAGTGACCAGCTGCAATTGAAGATGACTGTGACCAATAGGAGAGAAGCCCGCTGACACACTTCACTTTGAGGGCAGTTGTGACATATACACCAATGTTCGAGTATCAGAAAGAGTGTTTATATACTGAAAAGGGCTTATAATATCAACAGGCATATCATCTAAGGAAATAAGTATCAACTGGCATATGATGGTCACCGTTAGAGCTCTCATCCGGGTTTCTGGGTTCCACTTTGGACGAAACGGTTTCGTCTGCTCCAGCTGCGTTCCAAGTCACCATCATTGCAGCCCCTGAGAGGGTCCTGATCCATATGTATGTATATCCCTCTATCGCCTGATGTTGTTGAAGACGAGTGCCAATAGAAGAACGCAGCAGCAGGTGGCCGGTGTCCATATTCGCCAAGGAAGCAACAAGTGGTCACCAAAAGAAACAACCGAGCGACCATATGCAGGAGGCGTACGTGTCCTCTTATGCACTACCCGCCCCATAGCATTGGAAGTGCAGCAGGAGGAGAGAGCGTGACAGCTTGGGGAGGACGCTGCAGCTAGATCGTGTGGCTGTGTCGCTATGGAATAGGAAGTGATTTGCCGTCGTCGTAAGCCCCTAACAAGCTAGCCCTAACAAAGTAGCAACATTGGTTTGCAAATTGATGCGCTCGATCCCTTTTGGTCAACTGGGCATCGTATCCAAGCATTGGGACAAGCTAAGATTTCGTATGATACTACAGTAGGACAGGAGTGGATTCTGTGAGCAACAATCGAGTATGAGTGCCGATGTGGAGACATAAAGTGACATTATTTTAAAGAAGCCCCATGTCCAAATAATATCTATGTAGACTAATCGTGGAAGCACGGAGCGGACGGAGGAGTGGCAGCTGTCTTTCGAAGTCTTGCGCGAAACCCTGGACTATACGTAGTCTGGCGGAGACTCACCTCGCCAATGAGCGGCACATCGTGCTGATTGGCTGTGCTACGCGTTCACTATTTCCTTAGGTATTTATTGTATCTTGATTCGAAATCTAGATGCACGTGATCTACTTTTCAACGAACCTTTCCATCACTCCCACTGATGACCCCAACATCTATAGCACGGGAGGCCGTCTCATTTTGACTAGGACGATGCAGCATCTTCAACTTGTGGAAAAGACGTCACAAATCGTTGGGGTTACAGGGCGGCAAGCATAGTCAGCCAGAAGCTTGAGGAGCACAGAGAGTAATAGTCTAGATATTCGCATGAATTATATAAGTAGCCCCAATTGCAAGAACTTGTGAAAGAATAACATGGATCACCCCGTAGGTCAACTTCGGCGGAGTGGACGAAGAGGTCTTGTGCACATCACAGATACATCACTGAAGAGACGGATCATTGGCGCTGCGATGGCGCCGAGAGGATGAGTTGCTGTATTGACGCTGGCAAACAAGAATGATGGAATCTTCAGTATCAATAGTAGAGGCGCAGCAATTGCCGTCAAAGTCTTCCTCCTCTCCTCTTGTGTTAGTACGTGCCAACGCCTGCTCTAAAGCTTCTTGCTCGGTGATGTAACCTCGTAGATTGGGGAATTGGTAGACCCGAGGGGCAGAAGTAGGAGGGACACACAAGTCGTTCAGTAAATCCGAAAACAGGGACTGAGTCTTCTCCTCAGAAGGGATGGGCCCTGGTCCTCGCTGATCCTCTCCACGCGTTTCACCAACAGGGGCGTTGCGGTTCGTTACTTCACTATTTCTTGGAGCTGATTCCGCATCTCCGATTGGCTTCGTAGCGAGCTCGGAGGAGACAACGTGGTGGATCATCGCGCGAGCCATCATCCTGCGATGAGCCGAAAGCGATGACGGTATGTTCTGGCCGTGTAGTTTAGTTTGTACCTGTCAAGAAGCAGCAAAATCAAAGGTTAGACCAGATGATCCTCCATCTACCATCCAAGATATGCTGGTCTTTTCGATATGCCGAATGAGAAAACTGCTAGCGAGATATTGTATACTCACATCTGCTTGTTCCTCCTCGTGAGTAGTAGTGACAGGAAGGGGGCTGCCATCGGCAGTCGAAGAGTGGTGAGTGAATTCTGGTGTATTCATTGTGAGTTTGCCTGGATCCTTCCAAGCTTTGCAGGTGCTGAGCGTTCTTGCTTTGATTGGTGATGGCCGACCCACTTTCACTTGCATTTTGTGTTGGTTTGGTGAGTTTTCACGTTTTCGCTGCATCTTTCTGGGCGTCATTTAGAATTCTCAAGCAGGGGCTGACGTGCGACAAACACTTTTTGTCCAAAATTGACATCCACATGTGTAATTAGTGCGTAAGAAAGAGCAAGTATTTATGCCACGCATTTCCTGATACTTGAGTACATCTTCAAGGCCGCGACACCATTCCAGTCGATATTCTGGAGAGCTCCCAAGCGGTTGTTAGCATTTGGAACCGTCCAGAAGCAGGACTGCCTGGCATGATGTGAACATGTAATTACAATGACGGGCCAACCATAGGTAGTCAGTCACGTTCTGGGGAGAACCTGAAAGTTGCAAACCAGTTGCCGGTAGTGCGTAGCAACGCATTTGGAACTGGTCCAGCAAAAGAAGGACTGGCATGATGTAAATGTTCAACCAGGGCCGACAATAGGTAGTCAGTCACGTTTTAAAGTTTGACGGATAGATCCACCACTGCTGGGACCTCCTCCACCACACTGTTGTGGTGACAGGTCATAAATTCTATCTAGGGCTAGCTAGCCAAGGAAGCTCGCCGGCCACCTCGCGGGGAAACGCCGATGCATCGCTGGGAGGACGCGAGGCTTGTAAACAGCGCCAATAGTCGTCATACTACAGAACTAAACACCTATGGCTGAGACTGGATGCGGTACGACATTGGGCACATCTTTGTAATGTAGAAGAATAAGGTGCAAGCTTGAGGCGAGGCCTTCGCTGGCCTCCACGCCGCAGTACTTCGGAGAAGTTCGGAGAAGGTGCTATCACGTCGACAAGATGTGTCCAGCTGTGTGGTTAAAGGGTGGAGATATGTGTATATTGTCGTCTCCAATGCGATCAAATTGTGTTTGAGATGATGGGGATTGAAATTTCAATTTTGCACGGCCGGATATAACACGAGTGTCTTGTAAAAGTTCCTGGCTTGCCAGATCATTGTGGACGCTGCCATGACATCATATGCTCAATAAAATAGCCAATGCAGGACCTTGCGTGGACTTGGCGTCAATAACTCAACCATCAACGTGTTCTGTCGGGCCTTGCGGTTTGACTACGACCAACAGAAGCCATGCTCAACCGGAGTCCATTCCCCCTGTAGCACAAAATCAGGCTGAAGTCGAGTGCTAGAACGGCTGGCAGAATAATTTACATTCCGTCCCACACTATCTGTTGCCTTTTTGCAGTGAAGCAGCACTAATCAGACGCCCGACGAGGCGAGTTAGCGATAAGAGTTTTGGCAGGATAGATATTACTATGCAGCAAATAGAGGCGCTTCGCACATGAGAAGCGCCCTCGTCAGAAGTGCGTGCCTGGTCCAGACAGTAGAAGCCGATTGACATGACAGGGTGGTTACTTTGATGGGTGGCTTTGTGTGGAAAACAAAAGCTTGTGAGCAATGAAAAGTAGAGTTCCGATGCAACTGCCAGAAACGTCATTCATGACGTGAAATGTACGCAGACAGTTCTCAAACGACGTAGAATCGACGCAAAAAGTCGAAAACTCGAGTCACACTTACAGTACCGTATATCAAACATGCATCAGAGAAGTAGCTTTGTCTGGCGCGAAACTGATGTCAGCCTGAGCAAACTATTTGAGAGGATACCAGGGTGATGTCTGTTGGACGCGCGTGTTGACGTTTTGGGGGAGAGCAGTTTTTGCTGCACCGGCAAACAGCGTGGATAGCAGAAGCTTGTTTCCAGCCTCCCTTCTGTATCGCATCATCCCAGCATCGGGGGACAAAAAGCATGAGAACAACCTTGGCATGACCCTACTGCTATAGCAACGCCAATTGCATAGATGATTGAGTGTCGAAGAATTGTCTGTGGTGTCTGGGACGCCTCCCTGGTACAGCATTGCACGATCTCTTAGAGAGCCTTTCATAAATCGTCTTTGAGGATGGCGCTGCGTGTGAGAAGGGGCCACAGCTGCAAGTTCAAGTTGCCCATGATACCACACGATTGCTTGTTTTATCCTAATTGCGGAGAGGAGCTTCAACAGAAAATCCGATCGAGAGCTGTACTCGACGCATCTCGTCTAGAGGGGTTCGCCTCTCTTCCTCGTGAGCCCCGCCCCACACGCACTTATTTCATGCACTGTGCAAAGGCAGAGGAAGAAGGAGCTTTCACTGAAAACGCAGCGAAACTTGATAAAGGTTATTTAACTCAAAAGCCCAAAATATCTTGCATGGGTGGCGCCCCCATGCCCCGTCTGCGCAGACGAGAAGGCCTTGTGCCCTGTGCTCTGTTACGTCACTGAAGAGACGGCTCATTCCGATGGCATTGGGGCGGGGGAGTTGGTGTAGCCGGCTGCGTCCTCGGCAATAGCAGCCATGCCGCGTCCATCTCCCCGCATACCCGTATACCCCAATGCGTGCTCCAAAGCTCTTTGTTCCGTAATACACGCTCGTATATTTGGGGAACCGCGAGCGTCACACGGAACGGCTGCTCTGTAGATCCGAAAATGGACGAATCTCCCCCTCCCCCTCTCGAGAGTGGCAGGCCTGAGTCCTCGCCATCGATCACCGATACTCTCGTAGGGTGCAATTTGATTAGCACTGTACTCTCGTGGCATTGACTCTTCGCCGATGTATGGATTCCCGGAGGTGACGACGTGATGAATCATGGCTCGAGCCATCATCAGGCGATGGCTCGCCAATGAGATGATTCCCTGGTTTAGTAGTTTCTTGAGCTACACGAGGCAAAAAATGAGGTGGTGGGTTAGTTATGCGCCTCATCTAATATGATAGCTAGCCAGCTAGCTGACTCTTTGTTGGAGGTGCAAAAGGGAGCAGCCGGCGGTGAAAGAAGATCGGGAAGAACTTAATGGTTCGTGCTCCTCCTCGTCGCCTCCTGCTGCGTGAGTAAGAGGAGCGGTAGCAGAGTCGAACGGGGAGTTACAGTCTGCATTCGAAGAGTGGTGATGGGCTTCGATAGGGTTCATGGCGAACTCCTCGGATCCTTTCGAAATGTGGTGATTTGATGGCCGGCCCTTTCTGTCCTTTTGCTGTGCTTTGATTTCCTTATTTTTGTCGCGACGTGCCTGTATCGCGACAAATAACCAATTAGGCCTCGTTTTGGCTTCAGGTTGTGTCCGAAACGTCCAGATTTGTGCACTGTTGCTATTATAATTCTAAAAGAACATGGACTCTTTGCTAATTATATTCTCATCAGCGCCCAGCAGATCTTCTTGCTCTTATCAGGGGGAACGTGCGACACTTGCACTTTTCTGCAGACTCACTCTGTCCTGCTCACATAAAGACTTCCTGTTACAAAGAAGTCATTCGAAGTCACCCCTGCGAGGATGAAAGTGAGTGGCTACTTCAGAAGAAATGACCACCCGGTACAAAGCTATTCCGAAAGTGTCTCACATAAAGGCTTCACTCGAGGTTGCCGCTGAGAACGATGAAAGTCAGTACTTCGAAAGAGTGACTGTCAGGTATAAATCTATTGCGAAATAATTGGTATGCCTAGAGGGCGTGGCGAGTCACATGTGCCCAATTACACGAAACAAGAACTGAATCTAGATATAAGGAACCTGGAGCAGTCCAGCTTGAGAGATGAGTTAGCCTTGCTGGTGTTAGGGGTCTACAGTAACCATCAGTGCGTACTTATTTGGAACTCGTCTCGTCTGAATACTACAAAGTAGCATCAAGAGGATTATGTCCAATCGTCCTAGCCAGGACGGACAAACAATGCGTGCGATTTCTGACGTACTGGTACCTGGCAAAGACCATGGCAGAGATCATGGCAGAGACCATGGCAGAGACATGGTCGTCCTAAAAGTCAAGTTGTGAGAGTTGGAGGGCTCTGTATTTTCATGAACGTCATCGTGACGCAAAGTTGAAGACGGCCGCTTCTCTCAAAAGACGCATAACCGACGTACTTGGAGTACCTGGTACGACTAATAGCTGGTCGTAACATGGATATGCCTGATTGTCGTCTGGCGCGAACATCTTGCGGCGCAGGTTGAGATCACTCTTTTTGGTTGACAGCACCGGCGCACTCTGTATTATAGTGTAGCCCCACAGGCCACTACCCATCTCCTCCCGACTGCCCAACGACTGTCATGACGCCGCCCCGTCTCAACAGATGAGCGGAAGCCGTCTCATTCAAAGGGCGGGAAATCGACTCGGAATGTCTTGAGAAGACCATCCGCTGGTATTATAAGACAATGGTCTTCCGCTGGCTTCTGCACATTTCTTCTCGTCTTCTTTGCTGTGATTGATGCGCTCAAGCTGCCAACAAGACTTCCAACAACTTATCCGAGAGATCAAGACAATGGCTTGCTTCTTGATGCTCGAAATAACATCGCGCTTGGCTCGAATGCTTGCTTCCACGCTAACAAAATCTCGCTCATTGGCTGCTCACGACGAGCACTTTCCTACTATTTGAAACCCAAGAGACCACAATTATTATCTTGAGAAAGAAAGAATTATTATAGCATAAATTACAAAATGCAAGTAAACAGCTGAGAGTTCCTTGGGGCGGGCAACTTTAAGCGCAGCGTCGCTTCCCCCGCTGACATAGCAGGCAACGAGGATATCCTCGTGCACTGGAAATTCTTACAAATGTCTACTGGCGAGAGGCAGGATCCTCTTCTCGGACCTGATCATCGCAGCGTCGGTACTGGCGTCGCTGAACCAGAACAATAGAATCTTCTGCCGTGCCTGTTGAAGGGAGGGAGGCGTTGCAATCCCCTTCAGCGCCCTCTCCTCTAATGCGTCCTAATGCTACCTCCAAAGATTCTTCCTCGGTGAGGCATTCTCGTAGATTTGGAAAGTCAAAAGACCGAGTAGGACGGACACTGGGACGCCATGTAATGCGATCGGAAAAGGGAGATTCGAGTAGCTCAAAAGAAGTAGGGAGTCCCCTAAGAGCCTCGCCAGCAGGGAAATCACGATTCATGATATTGCTTTCCCTCCTTGGTTGTTTAGTAGAAAGCCTCCTGTCAGGGAGGTCGGAGGAAACAACGTGGTGGATCATCGCTCGAGCCATCATTAGACGATGGGTCGACAATGATGGTGTAGTCTGGCATGATAGTTTCTTGAGTTGTAAAGGCAGTTAGCATAAGGGTAAGTCAGATCGGATACGTCAACTTCGTTCAGCATCATCTCATGTAACTCTTTGTCCGACGCGCGATGACAACTCCACGAAGCAGATCAGTAAACTTACCGGTTCTTGTTCCTCTCCTGCACAAGGAGCAGCGGAACGATCTTCATCAGCGTTGCTGCCACCAATCGAAGGGTTGGTTTGCGGTGTGGTCATGGTGTGATTCAGAACTTTGAGAACAGGCACCTGCTTTGATGGCCACCGGTCCTGATTTCGCACTGTAAGTATTGCATGGAAAGGACGTGTTTGATAGTTCACGAGGAGTGCCATGACTGCGTGGAAACCGGAGGCTTCTGCTCGTAATAAGAAGAATTTGAGTGAGGGGTTCTATGAAACGACAAACTCACTTATGTTCATTTTTTGTGTTGTTGAGGTTGCGTTTTATTGTCATTTGTGCGTATCAAGATTTTCCTCTTGAGAAGAGACTGACAAAGTTTTCGCACACTTCATCATCCTGACATCTCTTCGACTGATTGACAACAATTTGGCAAATTGACATTTGCGAAAGTGCGTCAGTTATCTTGGACGAATCTGGTCTTTGTCATAAGCGGCTGTCCAGTGTACCAGCCGTTTCTACCTTAGGTATCAATACAGGCCCATCCGTTCCTATTGAGGCGCGATGACCTAAACGCATAGTCTTTGGTCATTGGGTCTCTGCACGGTCTTTGTGGCCAGATATACCAAAAAATGTCTAAGAAAAAATGGCTGCTCTGTTACGGACGATTACTATTTGCAAGGAACCGTACGGGGATGGAAATTTTGGGCGTCTGCGTCAGTGATTAGGCAATGGCAAGCCAGGAGGTTGGGCGTGGATCCAGAGGAAGCTGGAGTGGCCCCTTGGTTTGAAGAGGACGAGGAAGAAGCCAACGCAGAAAACGAACAAAGCCAGCTGCCTTCAGAGTCTAACGCGTGACGGACGGAACACTCTAAACACAGCAATACAAAATTGAATAGTCACTCATGATAAGCACAAAGGGCTTACGTTGCATGTGTCTTGAAGTCCAGTAGCCACGGCAACTGCTCTGTTGCAGCGGCAGCGCGATCGCACCATCGTTGCAGTTGCTCTACGGAGTACGCCATGTTGATCTTACTGTAGGCGGATACCAACTCCTCCAGAGTGGAAAAGACGCCTCTCGGAGTTTTCGTGTCGCATGCCATGGATTGTTCTGCAACATAGCAGTACCGGTCTATAGCAGGCATCCACGAATCGGTCGACCCGCCGCAACAGAGCAACTCCTCACCCGCCACTACTCTATTGCCATTCCAATGGCTAATAAGAAAAAAAGATGTTTATGGTTTTCCATAAACCGCCATCGGCATCGGTTGGATTGTCATACGGTAGACGGGAATCTCAGGCCTTAGGAAGGGGCTGTGTGTGAATGTTGAGAAAGGATATGAAATAATGATCGAAACGACGGAGCAGAGCAGCAAAATCCATACTCCTACCTGGTAACAATGAGACGAACATGCCATACAATCAAAGTCGACTATATTGGCAGTATTGATCATCCATTTATCTTGCGATCTTGAGTCTTTTGCTCCAAGCATTGGACAACAATCGCCATGAAACGCTCTAACCAAGAAGTCACCTTCACCGGGAAGCAACGAGACGCGAAAGCTCAGTGTGTAGCGGCATCGAATAACTTTGGGCACTGCTAGATCTTAAGGACGGCTAATAAGTAGGACACCTCTATTGAAAAATGTTGATATTGCACAAACTAAGCAGTCTAGTACAGAGTGCGAGTGGCCTACTTTTCGAGCTATTTTGGTTGAGTTACTAGGCTGTAAGGCGTATGACCCAAGCGTCCTATGACTCGTGAAACCCTACTCGTGATTTACAATTACCCCTAATAGAAAAAACGCTGAACCAAACCAGCATCCAACTTCTCGCTGGGACTTGCCATGGCATGTCTCGCCTTACCCGCCGTTGACATGAAGTTAGACAGATCGCCAGTCTTCTCTGCGCCGTTTGATGTACTCTGGCAACTGTAAATTGTGCATTCACATAAGCGGAGGAAAAATTCGTCGATTTCAAAAAATTGCTTTTCTTCCCACCAATTTTGGATCAAAAACCGAACTCCGTCGGATTGAATTCTCACCCCAACAAGAAGCACAGCATGGCCACATTTCATGAATTGTGATTCCGCTTCTTTGAATTCGTCCGTTTTGCGCAAAGTCTTCTGAGAGAACGAATATTTGCCGTTTTCGTTGAGTGCTTGAACAGGTTTCGTCATCTCCACAACGCATGGACCGTGAGTCATCAAGAGCTCCTTCGTTTCCGCAAAGAGAGCGCGGGCTGATTTATTTTCGTACTCGAATCTTTCATACTTGATCCCTGGCATCATATCAGTTGCAAATTTTTCACACGTCTTAGCACCCATTGTATCATAGTTGATCAATTTAAACAGCTCACCAGTATCCAGTTTGTTGCGAACATATCGGGAAACGTGAACCATCTTAGCTTCTGCTGCCTTAAGATACGGGTGTTCCCAAAGATTCTTGTACCAGTGACATGCCGCACAAACGTGGATGGTGCAATTACCGAATTTTTGCCACCGAAAAAAAGGTTCGACGTTGCCATGGTCAGCGTCAGAGAGAGTAACATATACATCGTCCGGTGGAATGCCGGTTTTGGTTTTGGTTTTGGTATTCCAGACCTTGCCCTCTGCAAGCTCCAAGAAAAGCTCCCAATAGTTCTTGTCGAAGCTGCTCTCTTCGGATTCAGGAAAGAAGTGGGGCAATAGAGAAATGCCACAATTGGGAGGTTGGAAAAGTTGATCTGATTGACGGTTGTAGATCTCATCGAACCGACGACCGGTTGGGTTATTGGTTTTCAAGTATTGCCAGGCTCTTGCAGCATGATCCTTATAATGCTCTTTAATGAGCAAATCGAGATCTTTGGAGACGAGCCACACAAGCTTGTCGTACTCGGGTTCCGTGAGATTTTTCTGCAGCCACGCAAGATTTCCATGCCAGCCAATCATGGACTTCATCTTGTACACGACTGACGTTTCATCCAGGTCCAGTAGTTCTACAACCCGTTTTTCCGTATCCTCCTGTGTATAGGTGGGTATTTTTCCCGCCTCGTTCTTGGGGGGCGAATGTCTATTCCAAAAAAAAACCTTGAGCCATGATGGTGTGGTTTCAGATTTTGGTGTTACAGTTGCACGTTGTGTTGCAAGTGGTGTGGATGGATCGCTCCAACTTGATGCTTGTGTAGTATCAGTACCACTAGAGCGAACATTGTAGTCTTCGCCAACCTTATCAGGGAAGCCATCAGTAGTAACTCTACTAGGACGAGGGTTGGATGTAGTACGCGTATTGATCATCATGCTCAATCTGTTTAGAGTTTATTGTGTTCGTTGTTCGTTTTTTGTGAGAGAGTTACCGAGAGTTTGCTGTTCGGCTTGGTAACCAGGAAGTAGACTATCGACCGCAGTGGTGGATGGTTTAGGAGAGCTTGGACCTCGTACAGTGACGCACATAAACGCGCGCGTCACCAACCAAATGACCATCATTCTTCTTGTTTGTGTTGTGGAGGAAGACATCGTTGTTTAAATATCTGTTCACTTTCTTTGTCTTCAAACCGGAAGTGATTGATTATACCAACGGACCAACTTTTGATGATGTCGCCCAACAATCAGAAGACTGAAGATGCTAACAGGTTGGTTGGATAGAAACACATCAGGCGCTGCAAATCTTTCATAAGGCACCTCGGATAATCTTTCATAATTTTCCCGACTGTCTTTCATAATTACAGAAGACAATTTTACAAAAATAGAGTTCTGTTCTCTACCTGCGTAGTTCTGCACAAGGTGCCCTGCTATGCGTAGAAAAATCTGTAACATACAAAACTCTGAAAGGAAAACTGTTCTCTAGAGACAAGCGTACACGCCTGGAGCAAAAGAATGTACCCTGGATGAGAGTGTAATCTAGCTAGTGACAAAACCAATTCTACAATGAAGCACAGTTGTAGACGTTACAAAACAGTAGATGTTGCTAAAGTTATGGTTAGAATGATCACTGATAGGGTTACGAGAGAGTCAACAGAATGGTAGACAGCGACATGCCTGAAAATTTTCGACAGGAGCAGAATGGTAGAGATGAGCCCCATCTCTGTCTCTATCGTCTTGTTCAGTGTTTATGAATCACGTTGATAGACTGACTGTAATCTGGGGTGTGGAAGAGAGATCAAATTGGGTGAGTGCGAGTCCTTGTTCATGACAGCAAAATTTCGTCAAATTTTGGTGCATCAAAACTGCACATTATTCTCACTTACCTGTCCTTCTTTCTCCACTCATGTTCACAGATCGAATCTTGATATATTTACAGACTGTTTGATAGTCAAGGCATGGCAAAGAAGACAAGAATAGGTGAGAACATGTGAAAGTACAGGGCTGCTGCAGAAAACATGTCGCAATCTACATCCTTTTGACTTACCATTTCACAACTTCTGCTTATACGATGGACAATCCAAGGTTATGCGAAGATGCATCGTGAAGAGAAGGTATGATTAGCGCCCTTACTTGTTTGAAATCGTTGAGAAACGGCCGAGTTCTTACCTTTGGAGTGTTCACATTATGTGTAGTGGTTGCAACAACAAGAAACGTGCCGTGTTGTATTTCTCACAAGATTTGTGTTGGTTTGACAGATCAAAAAGCACAGCATATGATCATGTATAAATATATATGCAGGCAGGCTCATTATTACAAACATACACGTAGGTTTTCAATCTTCATTCAAATATTCTTTGTGACCAATGGGGTTCTTGCAGACAGATAGCTTTGCTTTCTCGGATACAAAACAATACAGATGATAAATCAGTATTCTTTCAGACAGATGACTTCTACGGTTTTAAGCACTATACTCCAATAGTGATAGGTCAGAACTGTGACATAGAACATGTATTTCATGTGCATAGCCATACCCCATCTGCGGCAAAGCTGTATTGTGATAAGAAGAGAGCACTGTCCTAGTGAAAAACACTATCTAAAAATTAGAGAATGGTTTCAAAATAGAGAATTTGCATCTGTCGTAAGAAAACAAAAGCTTGTGATGGAGTGCAGCATTCTTCACAGCAGTATTATGTTGTTGGGAAGAGTGGCTGCCTCTATTTATTAGAGGTTCTCCTGCAACATGGGAGAATTTGCAGCGCCTAATGCAGTTCTGCCCTGCAGCCCCAACTGCACCTCGCTTCACCATGTCAAGGCACAAGGATTTTCGTCACCCGACTTGTTAAGGCATGGTCCACAACTATGGGGTTTTGCAGAAGACAGGATATGCCCAAAACTCATTTGAACTACTAAAAGGAATCCCTATGTATCCATTTGTAGCGTAAAAATCTGGTGCGCCTGTCAGCACATGAAGTAGATTGTGTACAGAAGGAATCCCCACTATAGGCAAGAAGTCACAGATGCCGTTTTGATACGTACTGACGTAAAAATCAACTGTTATCACAATACGAAGCCTACTATCAGCCCCCTCTACTATGTCATCCCAAACAACACTATTGAGATTGACATGATTTTCCAATATACTTTCAGAAGAAGAACTGAGTCAAGATCTCCAGGTTCAGACTTCAACTTTCTGCTAGCTTGATATGTACTTAGGTACTGTGAACATTCAGTTTATCTCAATACTGTTCCTTGTTTGGAATGACATAGAAGAGACTGACAAGTAGCCAAGCGCAAATTTTTGTGCAAGGGTCAACTGTACCAGAGCGAACCTACAGCACTAGGTCTGTACCAGACGGTATACCCCCGAGTTGTGGGCCACTCTTAAAATCAGCAGTAAAGTGACTACAGAACACCAACAACCAACAACACCAAATGCCCACTCATCAGATTTTACGCTCACAAGAACCAACATACATGCCACCGCCAAAAAACTCTATCACCAGCACCACACCCACGGACACATAACAACCGTGCTTATTTCCGCACGGTTTAGGACACAATTATCATATGATAAATATGAATATATGGTGGCTTTGATACACAAAAGCGGTATGGAAAGGGACAATAACACTACCACACAAGATCTACTTTCCCTTGTTGTCACCTCATCCATGACTCACTGGCTTTACAAGCACAAATAACAAGTTTACAACACATGAGAAGCCTTCAAAAGAGCCTCATTCATTCCCAAAAGAAGAGTTCACACTGGAGTTTGAGATTGATTCCAATGCACCTTCTGGATGAGATGAGACTTGTTCTCTTCAATCCAAGCGGATGGTCTAACTTGCAATAGTACTATGTTCCTCTCAATTATTCTCAAAGTATTCTTCTCCGAACTACTCACACAATAACCTTATAGCCATATATCCAATCTGATTCCACGCTGTATGAAGGTGTGCAGACAGGAGAATTAATGTACGGCACCACTACATAAACCATCATTTGTCCTGTCAATGCAGTCAAATCCTCGACCAAAAATAGTCCGAGTTTAGCCTACTCTAGTACTACATTACCAAGCTCTCCCTGTGTTGACTGTGTCCCAGCGTGTCTTTTTTTGAATGGGTTGTGCTGACGTACGCATTTTTGGTATATCACCTCAAAGTGTCAATTGATTTAAATAGCAAACCTGCTAGTATCCAAATCATCAAAATTACGTCACGTGGTCAAGCTTGCCGCCAAACATTTGCATCCATGCGCCAGACTTCTGTCATTAATTTGTTGTTGCAGCCATGGAAGAAGTCAATCCTTCTGGTGATGTTGCCGCCCTAGTCTCCCATGTGGATGGTCAGGTGATAATCGATCACCTCAAAGTGTCCCTAGAGATGGGAAGTTTTGTGGTCCTGAAACCTGGTCTGCTTGGAAGGCAGCACTCCTGTGTTGGTCAAATTTTGAGCACAGCAACGGACCAAGCAGGACTTCTGCTTCTGAATCTGTCCTTGAATGCTGAAAGAAACATTTCTAACCTTTGGCAGCACCTAAACCTTGCACATTGGACATCCAAGATTTTAACCTTGAGGCCCGAAGCTGTAATAGATATCTGTTGGGTTCTTCCATCATCCCTTTTGGACAATCCAGATTCTCCTACGCAGGGGAGAAAGGGATGTTTTGCCATTTTTGACGAGACAGTGTCTCCCTTTCCTTGCAGTTACCATGAGTGCCGTCTAGAGACCTCCTATGCCATGAAGATTTGGCAGGACCACGACCAAAGCCTTCGCATTCTAAGGAAGATGGTCTGATCGAATGCAGAAAGGTACGACAAGAAGGGTGTTGTTTCAATTTCCAAGGAATGCTGGGAGTATCTCAAGCGCAACCCCCAGGTCAATGGAAACGAGTGTAACACCAATTTGGTCGAGATCACGTTGGGATTTGACATATCCCGCGTTGACTTCCTACTCCTGCCTGGATTTAACTACAATGCCCATCGCAAACACTTCAAGGCCAACAGGATCAGCTGGAAGGGTGAGATGGGAATGTGGGTAGTGGCATGTCTGTTTGGAGAAGGCTCCTTCATTGGAGTGAAGAGGCGCAAGCCAGCCCTGAGTCGGAACAGATGTTTCTTCAGTGAGGGTAACAAGTGTCTTTATGGGAACAAGCTCTCCCTGACGTACTACGGCGGTCACCTCATAGTGCACTTCATGTATTTGTTCTGGAGCTACCACGCAGACACCCAGGGTAATCCCATCAACTGCCCCTCACCCAGTCTACATCGATACTTAACTTATTCTGACCCATTGGGTAACAATTACAGCCTGTATGATCCAGAGGGCATGTTTAATCAGAAAATGAATGGTTTCAACTCCGACATTCCTGATGCTCATATGTCGGACCCTGACGGGCCTGAGGGTAAGATTGCTCGTGCGCAGGGTCCTACGTGTTGGTAATGCCATGCCAATGAGTGATGAGCATCCCAAATGGAAATATCGCATTGCCAACAGTATGGCCAATGCTCGTGGTGATGTGATCTGGGAGCCTATTGGCAACAATGTGAAGGGCATGCACAACATTGTAATGCCTAGAGAGGAAGCAATTGTCGTCACTCGCTCCTACTTTGGTCTGAGCTAAAGTATATAACTATTAAAAACTCATGACTATTACTTAATGAGAAAAACTACTAACTGGCCTTCTGAGGGGTGCAAATACCGCTAAATGGCCCTAACGGACTGCCGCCTAAGTAAAATCCATCAATG
>JAVCKV010129987.1:0-19180 GCA_032274145.1 Herpochondria borealis | reverse complement strand
TTATACCTGTCCGCCCCGCCCCCAACCACGTACTATACAACAGCCGGCGCCCACGCCCACGTTTACTCTCACCAATTAATTCAAAGCAGCATTCAAAAACTTGCTCTCGTTCACTCTCTCCTTCAATCTCAAGCGTACCACGGTATACTCGGGAGTCATTAGTGTCGCATTCGTCTTCAAAGGCCATCATGATATCCGGCTGGTCGATGGCCAAAATTGGCACCGGTTGAGAATATCTGCGGGAAAATTTTCGTCCGATGGGAAAATCCCCTTGAAAAAGTTGTCGGTGAATGGTGTTTCTACTAGTACAAGTGTGGCCAAATTTCGAACGACGCCAAAGCGTCTTCACTCGTAAGTCGCCCATCCTCAAGAATCAGCGGACGACACCAAGAATCTCTAAGGAAGACTTGCTTGCCTATCACGACGTTTCCAGTATACGGCCCAACATTAGTCTGCCATTCGCGTGGTAGGAACCTGGCGCACAAAAGGTTCATGGTTTCCCCGGTTTCGACTAACAAAGGCTTGAACAGCATCAGCTCAGGTGTCAATCCGAGGCTGGCTGCGACTTTGTATTTGTTCGCCGTCAAGGTTCATTGGTCTTCCTCCGACTCGAGAAACACTTCGACTGAGTAGTCGTGATACGATTGTGCCTTATCAGTCAAAGGGAGATTTGTTGAAGATTCATCAATCGTTACGGCCGCCTCCTCGCCCCGTGGGTCGAGGTAGATGAACGCGACTGCTGAGACTTCTGGAGGTGCTCGTGTAGAGTCGGGCACTTCAAGTTTGGGACTCAGATCGGGAGGGGGTGGAAGAGATGGAGTCCCTTCAGGCTCGCATCTATTTTCCCTCCTGGGTGAAAGTCCCGTGAGTCTGAGTAGCCGTGGTGCCTCCTTTTGTCAAACTTCGCGGTCTGCTATAGCCTAGGCCTCGGTTTTTGTTGGAGCGAGGGCCCATCTCACGACGGCATTTTGCAATGCGTTGATAATTCGCCTCCCGGAATTTGAAAAAGTTTTTGGTGTTGTCGGCTATTAAGTTCTTGTACTTCTCAGTCGCGTGATAATTTCCTAAACACACTGGGCAGGTGTGGTACTGTCCTGGTTGAACCGGAGGGGCGCTTGCCACATCGGCCGCTGAGACTTCTTCGAACGACTCGACAAGTTTTGTAGACGAATGTTGCTGCTACAACGCCACTTGAAGCATGCGATCTGCTCAGTTCTTCGTGCCACTTTTTTGTCTTTCTTTTTGCCTTGTGAGCCTTGATTTCGCCCTCGCTTGTTCTGAGTCGATGCGCCTTGATATTTAACGTGTGACTTATGCCTATTGGAGTATGCAGTATTCGTTGTTCCGGTATAAGTCGCCTGCATGTCTTCGACGATCTCGGTGTAGAGGGCGAGTTCGTCCAAAACTTGTTTGGGGAAGCGGGACAAGTGAATCATTACATAGCCTCGGATAGACAGACGCAAGCCGTTCAAAAAAGACTTCTTTGAGGGTCTCTTCTGGCAATACGTCGCCGGTACGTTCCGCCTTATCAGACAGTTTCTGCGCGTACGTTACAGATTTCATCTCATTCGGCTGCTTATAGTCATTCACTGGCGCGTGCGACTTCGAGAGAATCTCGTCGGTCACATAATTCGTTAGCAGGAGTTGTGTAACGCCTGCGTAAGTCGACACCTTGTGTCTTTTTCTGTCCTTGCGGATTTTTCTTCGGGTTTGAACCCTAGACTTCGAAGCCGTTACCATTGCGCGCTTCGAGGCTTCCTTAAGGTAGTACTGGAAAAGCTGCGTCGCCGTTGTTTCCGTAACGGCATTTCTGTCGCAAGCCTATTTGAAAGTCGTTAAGAAGTTGATTATGGCCACAAGGTCGGATCCGTCAAAGGTAAAGCCTTGCATGTTGACATCCGCCCGTTTGCGGTATTTCGGGACTCTGGAAGAGTCTTTATCTCCATAGTTCGTTAAACGATCTCGTAGGCGGTGGGTGCAATAATCCACTGCCGACTTGAAAAGACTATTCACTGGCTTGAGAGGCGTGAGGTGATATTCCTTCTTTATCTCGGACGCCTTCTTTTTGGCCTTCTTTAGTATTTTCTTCTACTTGCGAGCCTTTCTCTCGGCTTTCGTACCCTTAGTCGTTTTGGCGGCTGACATGGCTTCCGATTTTATGTCATGGTGGGAAGAATTGCCAGAAAATGAAGATGACTTAGAAGACCGAGAGGACTTTTTAGACTTCTTCTTGCTTGAGGAATTGGTCGAAGATGAAGAATAGGTTGAATTAGAGGACGAAGAGGAGTCTGCTACTTCTTCTTTTGGAATTCATATATTTTCTCCTGGAGGAACACTTCGAATAGCTGTCGTCCGGCGGGCTGCTCGGGCCGCTGCGCCGAGGATGGTCTGAGTAAGGCGGGTTGGGAGAAATGCCTGAAAACCACTGATGGACTTTTCCATATGCCTGAGTCTGTGGAGTCGATTCCTTGTGTAGGATGTTCGTGACTACTTGAGGCATTTAGTCGCGTATTAACTCGTCCATTTGGTCCTGAAAACGACTTTCGAGACCTTCTGTAGCCTCGGGCCGACTGAGAAGACTTGTGATGAGGTTCATCACAATATCTGTCTCGTCTATGTAGTCGTTGAAGGTTGCTGTGAATAGACTGTAGAGTTCACCGCGGAATGTGCGGACGTTGAGGTACTCGCGGATTTGGCGAGTAGCATCCTCGACGATTATCGCCATAACTTTTTGCATAATTTCGACAACGTTGTCGTGCGCCTTCTGGTCGAAGGTGACTTGCGAATGAGAAAACGGAAAGTTCCATGAAGAGCCTATGAAAACGTAATCCCGGTATCCGCCAATTTTGTATATTGGGGTTGCGGGTAGGGATCCCATCGGTGTCTGATAAGATGTCCGCTAGATATTCTAATATCGCGGGGGGTGAGGGAACGGAGCTTAGTAGCCAAGTTGCGTACGACTTCGACTTGAGAGGCTGTGAATCCTTGCGTCGTCGGAGGGGTGGGCTTGTCACGTCCACCGCGTCCGTTTGCGTAGACGACTGGCTAGGCTGCGTTCCAAGTTGGACAGTCGTCTGAGAAGTCCTGTTTGCTTGAGACCACGTCTGTTGAGGCTGCCTTCTCGGGGATACCGATAAATCGTTGGCAGTCGATGCGAGCAAGGACGTCTCTTGAGTCTTCCTATTTAGCCGTGGAAGGGCACTCTGTGGGAGATCCTGAGTGGCTCTGCCGACTTCAGTAGATTCTTGGGTGGCGGCGACTAATATGGCCGCTGCTTCTTCACCCGCCGAACTTCCCGCTTCCCGGGGCGGCTACTGTGCCGTCCGAGTGAGTTTCGGGGTTCGTGATGGGTGTCACCAGGGACTGGCCCGTCGACCGCTTTGGGCGGGGTGGACCAGGAGCGCTGGGAGCTTGACTGGAAGAAATGTCTTAGTTCCGAAGTTGGCTGATCAGTCCTGTTTCAGCTTGGGAATATTTTGAGTTTTTTCGCAGCGGTCAATAGAAGAACGTGAGTTACGCTCTTCTAGGTCGGTAGACTAAATGTGGTAAAGTGGCTGACAGAGTCGTGCGATTGAACGTGGCGGAATCCCGTTGTAGTCTTGTTACCTCACTCGGCGTAACTCGACGGACTTAGGGGGGAGACTCGCACTTTAGATCCGGGAAGAAGGGTCGAGGAGCGGTCCTAGGTCTATGTGACGCTCCAGAGTCAACACATCGAGTACTGTAAGTATCCACTACTGTAAAGAAAACTAGAAATAGATGAGGTGCACTAAAGAGGGGAGGTAAGCAGGCTTACAGTAGACTACACTAGTCTAGGTAGAGCGGGGGAAGCTAGCCCCAGAAACTGTACATGCCAAGTGGAATACAGCCAGGTACAGCGAGTTAGCCTTCACAAGCCAGATATGGACCCCACGCGTCACGGTCTATCCGGCAAGGTTTGATTCATCAGACAACAGGGATGTAAAGTAGGCTGAAAGGCCACTGTAATACAAGAAGTGATCGCAAAACAGGGTAAACCCAATTAGGCGTCTACGGGGAGATAGCTGACAGAGCCACTACCGCATTGCATTACAGAGTGAACAGAGACGACAGACGAATGAAAAAGCACACACGCACGCCGCGAAAAAGCGGTCACGCATGCAGAGGCGGAGAACCACCATCATAGATCGGTCACGAACCGCCACTGAGCGGTACAGTTCCGCAAATGGGCCGAAATGAACCAAAAACGGGCGGGCACGGAAAGAGAGCAGGCACTGGCGCAATGGTGGCGGGATCAGCAGGAGCTGTGAAATAGAGACGGGACGGATATATCTGCTGCGGTAAAAGAGGGAGACTGGGATTTTTACTTGCATCGAACGCGTGAACGGCTACAGAGCAACGCAGAAACTGCAACTGGTTACCGCTAAGATGCGGCGGATGGGGTTGAGAGAGGAAGAGGTCGTGGGCGAGGACGTGTGAACGGGTATGTGCGTTTAATAGGAAGAGGACGTCGAGGTGGGCGTGTGCGTGGAGGAGCTCAGACAGTACCGCCTATTACTGCCCGTCAGGCGAATCAGGCTGACGCTGATTGAAATCTGATGATAGTTCAAAAACGTACAGTGAGGGATGAAGAGGCAGTTTTGTCTTCTGTGCATGCAGCACTCGAAACAGCTTTGCCCACATAGGCAAAAAACCAGTGGAGCAACGCCGGCAGAGGGAACGAGAAAGAAAAAGACAAAGGAGGATTACTGAATGGGAGGGAATAATGGAGTTCCAAAGACAGGAGACTGCGGCGCAAAATTCCGGAGAAACTGGAGCTGAAACAAAGATGGGTTGTGAAGTGGACCCTCCCGCTCAAAGTTCCGCCGAAATCCAGGGATGTATTTAAACCGGGAGGCAAACGGAACCGGTTCAAAAAGGTGTGGTGATGAGGCTGGCTCCTCTACTCAAAATTCAAACGAATCCCACGGAGAAATAGACTCGGGTGGGCAAGCCGAACCGATTCAAAACGGTGGAGGTTATGGTGACGGCTCCTCCGCTCAGCATGCAAAAGAGGCTCAGAGAGCAGAAAGGGAGAGACTAGCATAATCTTCCGGTCAAAATGCTGCCCATGCTGAGAAAAATGTGCAACAAGAGAAACGAACGGAACCGTTTCAACACGGTGGAGGGGATGGTGCCGGCTCCTATGTTCAACATACACAGGATGAAAAAGATGAATGTGAAGGAAGCTAAAAGTACGGAAAGGGATAGGCTTCTTACATTGCATGAAATAATGCAAAGAGACCTAGAACCAAAATGCTACCTTTCTAGAAACAGCGACGGCAGAGGAAATTGTGGAACGTGAGAGAAATCGTATCCAGCGTGTTCGCCAGGATGAAACGTTGTAACAGGGTAATCAGCGTCGACAAACGAATCGAAAATTCACAGCCTCTGTACGTGAGGAAGAGACCGACGATGAACAAAGTAGACGTCGAATCCTAGAGAGAATATGGGGCACAGCCAGAACTCCGATATAACCTCTGCGAGAGCCGTAATGTATTTCTGTGAAAGTCGGAGGCCATGTCATACTGCCGTTCTACGATGAATTTGGGTCTATGGATTTGAAATGCGGGCATTGCAAGGCGCTCAGTTGTGCCGGTGAACGAAATGGAGGCTCCAGAACGAAAAATGGTAAGTTCGGAAACTGCTGTGCGAACAAAGAGTATCACGCGCCTGCGTTGGAGGGTCCACCGGCTCTCCTGAGACGCTTTCTTACGAGCCAAGAATCGGAGTGACTGCCAATGCGGCTCAACGCGATGGTGGGATCCAGCCAGCAGCACCAGAGCCGGATGAGATACAGCCTGCACAAAAAGGTAACGGAGTGGATGAAGATGAGACCAGTGGACAAAGTCCGGCCGGGGTTGACTTCAATCCAACGGGTGCAGCTGCTGAGGTAGAATACGTACCAATTGGAACTTCTAAACAGCATCACAGCCTGGTCTGCTCTTCCAGACTACCAAATAAAGCTCAAGAAGAACTATATCGTGATAGTTTTGCGCTATCTCAACGTCTCACAAGTGCAGTACGGCGCAAAGGTGGCCGCGCACCGACGTTGGCAAAATAGACACGTGCACGCCCACCCCGGGTGGTCGTAATCGGCTGCCACTTCGCCACTGAGGCCGGGCAAACTCTGGTGACTGTAAGGACTCTGGCTTTCGCTAATCTGCTACTCTAGAGTGCCGTGACTGCGGATTGGTCGGGTTGAGTGGTTCGTTTATTGGGTGGTACGGTTGTATTTTCGGCTCACAGTTACGGCACACTACTATACCTGAGGGGTCTAGGTTAGTTCACTCGGGCATTATGGAGGATACTGTAAGTGCCAGTGGCACGCTTTGTAGTTATTTTTAGAGCGTTCTGTCTTTGGGCCGTTCTGGGCCACCCACCCCGCCTTTGGCGCTCTACCAGCTGCTACATAAGCTGTCTGTGCGGCGCCGGGTTGAGGTTGTAGGGAGTATCAACTGTGGTAGAGAATTCTACCCTCCAAGTAAAGCCTTTTTACCTGTCTCGTCTTCTTTCTTTCCCTTTCTTTCCCTTTCTTTCCCTCCTTTACCCCTCCCTTTGGGGTTGGTCTGTAAGAACGCTGCACGGACGCACAAAAAGTAGGGTCCAAGACACTACGGCCTGCCACACGTGCACGCTTTCCACTTCATAGCCACTACCTGCCCCTCCTTTGTAGCTTTACCACGCCCCGCATTCTTGTGTGCTTCTTCGGGCTAGCTACCCGTAGCACTACACGGATGTCCCGACTTATATGCCATTCTAGTAACTCTCCTTTTCGACAATTTCCTTGCGCTCAGGCAAGGGTAAAAAGCCATCCAGTGATATTGCTAGCATCTTCAGTGGCAGTCAAATTACAAGAAAAACATGACCAAGGGTGCTGGTGATGTGGTGCCTAAGGCGCGCATTTATGATGATGATGATGCCGTTAGAAGAGATGCAGTTCATTCTGATGTTCAAGACGATTAGAACAAGAAAAAACGCGGACAGGGTCTGCGTACAAGAATTGTGCTCAATACATCGCGCCACAGACGCGACCTGATGATGATGATGCCCTCAGCAAGAGGCACGTCCGCTTACCACGGGGAAATCCTGGCCCTTCTTCCTCGTTCGGCCCCCTGGTCATTTGTGGAAAATTTTGCCCTTTTGGAGCACATGAAGCCCAGGCCATTTTGATCCAGCCTTTTTCACAAACTATTCGTGAACCAGTGTTGGGCAAACACGTCGAAGTGAACTTAGCGGCTGTTCTCCATGAAGTGGAACAAGGGATCGATAATCTGGGGAAGAAAATGGAAGTGATTCATATGTGCGTTGGAGACGAAAAGACAAACGCTGTCTCCGCACATACCAACGCGACCATGGCATAGGAGATGATGATGACAGAGATGAGCAACATCCGTGTTGAGGTGAAAGAGAGCTCTCGTCGAGCAGTTGGCGCTCACAGTCTGTATTTAGCCGGAATCAAATCCGATGTCCGCGCGATAAAGTTCAAACTGGGTTCAATTGAGAAGCATTTTTCCCAGTTCGGAGTGGTTGCAACGCCCCGCCGTTGCATCTCCCGCCGGTGACCGACAAGCTAGCCTCGGACGGCTACGTGCTTATCCAGGCTCGTACCTCTGCCTCAGAACGACGTTGGGGAAGGGACTTCGAGTCTTCTAGGGGCCATGATGGAAGGCCCCGGATGGAGTATGTGACGGAAGACCTTAATTCCAGGTCGGAAGTGGCACGCTATTCCCATGGCGCGCCAATTCCGACTGCAAATGTCGTCCCCCTGTTACCAGTTCCACCTGTCACGACATAGATGACTCCAGAGACCCTCCATGAGGTTGTGAAACAAAGAGAAGAAAGTAGCACCCCGGTCTTGGCCTTTATTTCCCGGGCTTGGAACCGCTCAAGACTATGTTGCCTTCCTTTCAATATTTGGTTGACAACCGCATGTATAGACTTTGCAACATGTCGAGCATTCCAAGTCAGGATGACTTGGGACATCTATACCAGTTGAATAAGCAGATCGACGGGCTATATATGACTCTTGGGACATTCCATGGTTCCAATCCAATCGGGCTTCTCCAAATAACTGACAATGTTCAAGGAGGCGATCGACGCCTTCAATAAGTCGGAAGGAGTGGCGGTTCGCGTGCTCACCTACTTCCTGGACGTAGAAAAAAGGACACCTATTACACCCAAGTCTATCCCGGTACTCGTGTGGAGGGTCTTGGGAAAGCGGCTAAATGGCATCATTTATTCCATATGCTGATACAGAGGTACCTCACCGATGAGGTTCTTCAAAATTCTCGTGACCAGGTGACTCGCGCGACCCAGAGGAACGATGAGTATGAGTTTGCGCCCACGCAGCGCATCATGAATGCTGTGCGCACGTGCCGAAATGTCTTCACCCCCGATGAGCTTTTGCAGGACAGTTTTCGTGGATACCATGATGTCACTCGTTGTCGTGTCCATGGGCAGATGAAGTACATGCGCCCGGAGGATCGGAACAGCATGATGTTTTTCGCCAGACCTCCTCCGAAGGCGAAGCCCAGAGGTCCCAGAGGGTCGCCACCGCTCCACGTTCTCACCAACCTGCTGAAAAGACCTTGTCTCGAGCAACGCAGAAACCGACCATGTTTATCCACCCTACCTCCAGCATGACTTCGAAATCATCTCTCTCGACTTTGCAGTGCCCTTACCAGCAGGAAGCGGTGATTGATCCTACGACGGTGGTTAACACGGCCTTCCAGCTTGGGGGCATCCTAGTTTTGACTGACCACCAGATCGAGAAGGCGACCGTAGAGATTAGATCGGAGAGCCATGACGTTATGCGTTCCTTTGAAGACGTTCCGGATCTCACCGAGGCCCAGATACATGAATCGCAGACGGCGATCTCGCGCGACTACTGGCATCTGAGCTGCTGCAGCAGTCGCGAAAGTGGCCACAGCAAATTCCCTTGTCGCCATCTATCTTTATCCCGACGCATCTACTACGCAAACAAGTAATATCTACACCAGATATATGAACATCCTCTCCTGAAGGATTGGTACCATCACAAGATGCAAGCGATGAAGAACTCTGGTCCCAAGCCTGGTCCTGGTTCGATGAATCAATACGGGTATGGCTGTGGCCGACGTGGAGGTGGACGTGATGGACGAGGTGGCCAGCTTCAAAGGCCGCCTCGCTCGCCGCATCAATCCAACCAAGATGGCCCGCAGCACCCTGGACAGGTTCATGTTTTTATGAACCCGGACAACCCAATGCAACCGTCAGATCAGAACTATTCGGCAGCTTCGTCGTAAAACGAGTAGCGACAGACACAAAGGAACGCGGTGTTTCCGTCGCACTAATCCCTCGGCGGAGGAACAGTCAGAGGGTAATGAAACGAAAAATATGCGTGCTGAAGTCGAACCTCATCACGAGTATCTATCAACCGTAAATGATAGTAAGTTTGAACTGAACCCCTTGACTTCTCTCCCTACGTCGAAAGAGAACGACAATGTTCCACTTTTCTGGTTGAAAAGTTGGAAACAGAGGCGACGAAGGCGAGGGCTAATGATAAAGTCCCAAAATGAGCCACGGTCCGGAATAAGGCCTGGGATTTTTATCGATGAAAAGTCGGTTCCCTACCCCGAAAGGCAAGCAGATGGCCCAGGAAGAGATGAGAAGAGTGAGCCCATGGACGACGGTTCTTACAATTTTCTAGTCTTGACGCGCCAGAATTACATTGTGTCTGGTTCCATCCGCGTGACTTCGAAGGTGCAAATGCATTTTTCGTTCGTCCTTGATACTGGAGGCGTATAACTTTACAAGGCGGAGGTCCCTACCGGAGGGATGGACCAATGTTTTCATGAAGATTGAAAACCTTCCCACATTAGGTGATGCGAGTGGCAAAGCGTTGAAGGTGACAAACGACGTACTTCTTAGGGTACGCTTTGGCAATGCCCCATATCGTGTTGCCTTCCTTTTTGTCGGCCACCTGGCCGTCTTCGTTGTCTCGGGGACCCAGTTTACCAATCGATATGTTGATGCCATTCGTTGTATCAAAGGGAAGGTTGACTTCACGCGAGACACCTTGCCCATCATCGGTCACGGCACAGGAACCAAGCCTTGGTTACAGAATAACGCCCGCATTGTTGAGCGTGAGACATTGTCTGAAGGTGAAGCATTCACCACGGGGGATGCGTCATCAATTTTTACACGGATCCGATTATCTCGATCATTGAGTTTGCCACCTTTCACACAGCAGCAAGCGAAGGTCACGACCTTGTTGCAAGGGCTAATCACAACAGAGCCAAAACATGATGTCGTGGGACGCTATGGATTTCGGGTCATGAACTCTGTCCACAAAGTGTCAGCCTACCAGCCGTTCACAGTACTTGCGAGCAGCTTCACCTCCACGGAACGTCTCCTCCCAAAGGGGATGGTCGTAGCTTACGCGTCAAGATCGCATCTTGGGTTGGTCAACCTCAACAGTGGCACAGCAAACGAACTCCGACGCTCGCAAGCCATCAGTTCTTCGAGTTTACTAGCTGACGCGGACCACTCCCGAAGGAAGTAAATAGACGAATACGAGCCGTCATGGTGCTCATGGATCATGCTCTCTTCTCTGGTATTGAAGGCCACGAATTTTTCGCAGATTTTCTTTTGACGGCTGGCGAAGACATTGACGATGTGTCACCGGATACATCTGGGAATGAAAACGCACGGAAAATTCGACATGATTAGAACCAAGCACGAACAAAGGACATAAGACCGGAAAGTGTGGAAGACGTGCCAACGATCGAAGATGTTTAAGGCGACGCGCCGACTGAGGCGCGACTCGATGAGAAGAAGGATTAGAGAGATCGGGTCGACTTGGAACACTTTTTCCCGGCCTACGAAAGCGCATCATGAGGATGTTGGAAAAGCACGCGTCCTTGTTCGAAGGTCGCGTAGGGCAGATAAATTCCACGGAGCATCAGATCAACCTGAAGCTTGGCACAGCGCTAGGCCGTCTGCAGCCGTACCGCGCTGGTCCCGAAAAACGCGAGAAGATTCTGGAACAGATATTATACCAGCTGGCGGCAGTCGTGATTTCACTGGCGCAGACGAAATGGTCCAGCCCAGTGCTTTTGCGCCAAAAAAGGACGGCACACAGAGATTCTGTGCCTATTTAGACGGCTGAATGGTTCGAACCTTCCGGACACGTACCCATTGCCTCTAATAGAAGATTTCATCGACAGTCTAGGCCACGCAAACTTATTCACGTTGATAAATGCGCTCTGGGGTAGTGGTAGGTTCCGATCGCGGAGAGGGAAAAGGACAAGACGAAATTCACAAGCCACATGGGCACCTACTGATATAGACGGATGCTCCTTGGTTTATGTAATGCTCCGTCCACATATCAGCGTTCTCTCTACATCGTAATATGCTGAGTGCGGTGGAAAATGTGCATTATGTAAAACGACGACATCATCTTGTTCTCTTAAACCCACAAAGAACACCTTGGGCACATGGACCACATCCTCTTCCTGCTCTTTAACGCCGGTATCAAAATCAAGCTCAAAACATGCTTCTTACTCCATGACTAGTTCGAATACTTGAGATCCCGCATTCGTGCGTGTACATTTAGTGCATACCCGGACGCAACTTTTTCTTTGCCCTTAATTTCCGACGAGTGCCAACCTCTTCAGGATAGTGACGTTCATCCGGCGCGAGCATATTTACCTTGTCGTCATCATTCGAGCCGTCTAGCTCGCGTTGCGGCTCAATTATGGGTTCTTCTTCCACATTGTCCTCGTCCTCACTAACAAAATGTTCGGGGCCATCGAGCAGACTAAGTTTTCCATAATCGACGGGAAGCATTCTCGGGGCCGAATGTTGTCGCGGTTGCGCTTTGTACGCCTTGTTTTCAACCACAAGTGCGTCTCTCTGCTCTGAAAAATACTTTTCTTCAGGGTCTAGTCGCACATTGTCCACAATTTCCGGATGATAGTGCACAATACGATCGTAACCTACCCAGCCGCCTGCGTCTTCGTCCGAGGAGGCGCACTAGAAGGAGAGGACTGTGTGATCCGTGCGCGTGCGACGAAAGCCCCAGAAATATCCCTCGAGTTTTCTTTGATGTTTTTGGTCAATTGTTGCCGGCCAGTATGGATAGGAGCTGTAGCGACACATAAAGAGCTCGCTGAGCCGAAATGGGAGATTTTCCTCATTCACTTTGTCCGGTTGGTAGTCGTCACGGGTAGGAGCGTTGCGGAAGTCTTGCATGGCGAAGGTGAGAGACAGGTATTGCGTTTCTCGCGGGCGCGAATGAGAGTGGAAGAGAAGGGAGTCGGCGATAGCGTGAAAAGTGGTTGGGATAGAGCAGTGTTGGCGGTATGGGCGGTTGTGGTTTTGAAGGGTTGTGCGAGGGTGTGGAGCGGGTGTAGGGAAAAGTAACTGCGCAAAGCCAGAAGCTACTATGGGAGAGCGAGATGGATAGAAGATGGAGAAAAGGAGGATGGTCGGTCGGTGTGTGCAATAGAAATGCGGACAGACAGATGAAATGTAGCTGCAGTAGTGTGGGAATGTTGCAACGACAAGGAGTAAAGATGGTCAAATGGCCAAACGTCGGGCGGGGTGCGGTGGCGGGGACGAGCGCGGGGGCACTCGTAAAGGATGGAAAAGGAAACAGAAAAAAGGAAACAGAAAAAAGAAAAATCGAAAAACGAAGGAGAAGGAGATAAAAGGGGTGGAATAAATTCACGAGAAAAAAAAGCAGCAACCCAAACGGAAAAACGGGAAATACAGAATTGTAAAAACAAAAAGTGGACAAATAATGAGAAAGAGGGTTGAAAATGAAAAAATAAAGCCTGGCACACGCGCTCATACTCACACAACCAAAAAAACACATAAAATGCAGGATAACACTGGACACGAGACTCGCTGTGACCAACTGTGGCTAGACATGTGTTCCTTCCACCGGTTACAGTCACCCCACCCCATTATTCCGAGCCCCAAAAATAGCTGACCGTGAATGCTCAGCGAGCTTTGTAGCACGTGGCCCGACCAATATGGGAGAAAATATCAATGACGCACAGAGCATAACATGGGGAAACCGAGCCAGATACGACTTCTGTGCGAAAAAAGTGGCGGGAATATAAAAACATCAACACAAATCCACGAAACGGGAAATCACTCATACAGCTCCGAGTAAGACAGTTACTCACTGGTAGCACACCGCAGTAACCCAGTGGCAAACGTTCAAAACGAATAAATAAAGAAAAATACCGTCAGCGACCAATTCAACACCACCTCGCCCGTTCTTTCAATATTTTGACCTTCCTGGTAGCCCTCACGCTACTGGTCCCTCTAATCTACCTCTCCTCCCCGTCCGCAACCGTCACTAACTGTGTGTCACTAACACTACCCTCTACTGCATATTACAATGCCGCCGCCGCTGCCGACCCCACCGGCACCGCTGCTATCGTCGCTGTCGTCGTCATTGTCGCACGCGCGCGCGCGTCCACTGACTCGTTCCCGTTCGTGTTGGGAAGGTAGTGGAGCCCGCCTCAAATCCTATCCAGATTATTCTTCCGGGGTGGAGGGGGCCAACGAGGGAAAGGCGCGGTTGTGGGCGTCCGAGATGGTATAGAGGTGGGACGGTCAGTAAACATCGTAAAACGGGGCGAGAACCGAGGTGGAGGGTTGTTAGAGACGGGTTTTGTCGACGGGTGTCGATGGCGCGACCGAGGGCGCGGATTTCGGGGCGCACCAGATGAGCGGGGAGGACGGACGGACAGAGGAGGCCGGCGCGGGGCGGGAGCTGTAGTGGGTTTGTCGGAGGAGTGCGCTCCGGAGGGAGCCAAGAAGGAGGCGTTTCTGACTGTGACGGTGACGGTGGCGGTTATAGTGGAGGGGCCAGAGACTGTGACCGTATGGTTAGAAGGGGATGGCTGCTTGGAGGTGGGGAGGCTCGTGCCGGCGGAGCGGTCATGATAGTCAGCCGTGCTGGTGCGGGAGCGCTGGGCAGTGGGGAGTAGATAGTTGCTCTTTTGCTTACGGATGCGGGTCCAGTATCTCTCTTAGTATGGCTGCTGGGACGGGTGCGGCAGAGCAGTATCGTGGGCGGCCTTCATATTCTGGGCCTGGAGAAATAAGAAAAATGGAGATAGGGAGCGTGACAAATAACGGGGCGAAGATGGCAGGAACGCAAAACTGGAAGGGGAAAAAGGCGGTAGAGCGTGAGAAGGCCGGAAGGACCGGCGGCGTGGATGGCGGCGATGGGGAAGAGAGTGGAAATCAAGTGAATACATGAGATTATGTTGAGGTGTTTTTATTCATTTTTTCGGGTGCGGAAAATATCAGTTTTGCTGGTGGTTTTCCGTACACTGGTACTGTATATTTTAGTACGTAACGTCACTGGTACTATACAGTAAAGCTTTTGCGTGATGCATTACTGAACAATACTGTACAATA
Source organism: Herpochondria borealis (assembly GCA_032274145.1). Lineage (NCBI taxonomy): Eukaryota > Rhodophyta > Florideophyceae > Ceramiales > Ceramiaceae > Herpochondria > Herpochondria borealis. Next base: position 4,735 of record JAVCKV010129987.1, on the reverse strand, counting down.
CAGTACGGGTACGAGGTTTGCAATCGGTCACATTACACCGTAAAGAAGAACTGGTCTCGCTCTAAACATAGCACGCTTCTTATCAAAACTATATATTACCGTCAACTGGTTTCACTGCAGTGATGCCCTCACCCAGTGCAATCTCACACACACGAGCCGCGAGTTCTGTCTGTGGGCGGCTGATTGCGGATATCAACTTCGAATTTGCATTCCTCGGTCCACACACAGCACTGCTCGCCCACAACCCCCTCTTCCCTCCGAAACCAGTCGACCTGCCCAGCAAAGATGGCTGGAGGACGACTATTTGCCGCGATATCGCAAGATCCACGATCGGCTGCTGTCGTCACGCACGGGGATAGGGGGAATTTCAATTCCACACCCCGTAGCCGGCGAATGGGCGACGTGCAACGGGAGGCCTGAGAATCAAAAAAAACAATGGGTCCGGAAAGCCCAGCGCCGGCTGTACCGAAAGTTGAAAGTGCGCAGCACCAAAAAAAGATTGGCTAGGAGCGTTCGAGCGTGGACGTTTTAGCCACTCATAAATTCCAAGTTGGCATAATTACAGTACGCGCAGTGATGTTCAACGTGATGCGGTATAAAAATAAGTAATAAATTAAAAAATGACCCTGTTTTCAGCGAATGTGCGTTAATGAGGTTATTGGAAAGGTCTTCTTGCGTGGATCGCACCATGAACTAACGGGGACGACCGGGGAAGAAGACGTCTAACCGCAGCAGCTCAATACAGAGAGCCCAGAAAATAACCAACCGACCGAGAACGTCCAAAAAGAGGGAGAGAAAAGAGAGCAGGAACAGACGCAAGAAAAAGAGGAGAAGTATCGGAGTATCATTGGAAAAGAATCGCGTAAAACGTTCAACTTGCGCATCACGAATATACTTCTACGGGCAAGAGCAGCACGGCGGAACGATTAGTAAGTAATGAAGTACAATAAAAAAACTCTTTACTCTTTGAACTAAACGGTATGCATCGCTCGATTAAAAGCAGAACATATTAGATGAAGAAGAACAGAAATAGTTGGAGGCTCATCGCAAAAATGAAAAAGCCGCCGGACCCTGTCAGCCATATGAGATCACAACGGATCTGGGAAGAATCGAAAAAGAAATCTGGGACGGGAGGGTTATAATTCCGGGCGTCGTTTCAAGACACGAGTAGCCCATCGTATACATCTTCTTTCTACGGAAGAAATGTTTGACTACAACAGGACCGTAAAAAACGTGGCTCTATCGGCTGAGGGGCAGAGAATGTATGGACTATCACTTGATGAGTTCTGAGTGTCTGGGATGGAGTTTAGCAACGAAACGGTTGTTTTTTCTCTTGTTTATTAATATTACTTATTCATGATTGAAAACGAACTTGAAGAAAAGAGGGGCCCTGCTAGCGTGATGAAAGCTGCTCAAAATATAAAGGAACGGGTTGGAAATGGTACAGTGAACACGTTTCTGATAGATTTGGTGCACAGGAGCAATTGGAGACTTGCAGGCTATGTTAGTTGATTCTTTGGCGTTTACGCATTTTAGAGTTCGACTTCAACATTTTTTTACAAGAGAGGTATCTTTAAACAGATGGCTGGTGTCCTGTACATGTTACCCACAGGCGTTGAAGTGCAGAACGACAGCGAAGAAGCGGAAATTCCCCTTTACGCGGTACTGGATAACGACAAAGACGAACAACTTGACTTTATCGAGGAGGAGTTCGTCGACCTCTATGAAGCCTATTCCGCAGAATCCGTACCGGAAACGGAGACACTGAAACCGGTCACAGAAGAAGAAATAGTGGTCACCCAGAGAGAGGACGATTTCTGAACACGGATTCAACAGCGTTTTATCGGGCGGAGGGTACTTTCACTTCACGATGAACAGAGACGGGCTGGTCCGTACCGTGGAGAGCGGAAGACAGTTTGTTGTGCCTTATATGTTACGGGCACGCGTGTTATACTTTATCCACTACGAGATGTTTGGAGCACACGTTGGAGGTAGGAAACTATTCTATAACTTACGGCAGCACTTTTACTGGCCATCAATGGCTGTAGACGCTTCCGTTACTGTGAGTCTCTGCTCTAATTGCGCGAAGAAACACATCCGCTTACGCAAGCTTTCGTAAAAGTTGTAGCATTTCCTATCCATGGCACTTCTGCAGCACGACCTCATCGACATACTCGTTGAGCTCGTCAAGAAACCGCGCGGAAACCGCTACCTGGTGGTTATCACTGATCGTTACACCAAGTTGGTTCGTTTGGTACCGTTGATCCAAATCACGGCCTACGCCGTTGCCAAGGCCTTCGTGAACCACTGGGTATTAGCGTACGGTGCGTCAGAGTTTTTCCTTTCAGATAACGGAAAGCCGTTGAACACGATTTTTTTCAAGACGTCTGTAAAATTCTCGTGTCGACGAGTATCTACACGACGAAGTACCATCCACGGACTAATGGGCGGACCATTTTCCTTTTCTTGCAGCAATAAATCTCAGACCATTGGCACGAGTGGGCCTTTTACGCTTTTACGATTGCCTATGCGTATGCGTACAATTGTAAATCTCAAACGACGACTTCGGTGGCACCGCTCCACTTTTTACTGTCAAACCCACTTGGCCCATCGGAGATCAAGCTCTCCCCGAACGACTTCAGTCACGTTCTTGCACAGAAGCTTCTGTTGATGTGGAAACCTTCGCCTCGCCACTTGATGCAGAAAGCCGACAAATCGATGAAGCGTATCCAACAACGCCACAAGAATAACTTCGATAACCGACTCCGGAAAAACCAGTAAAAGGAGGTCAAATATGGATACAAATTCGAATGCGTTGACTCTGTTACTCATGCAAAGAAACGCGCCAAACGCTTTTAACGTTTTTCACCGGCCCGCATTACGTTCTTGACGTTGATGACCACACCGCTAGGATCCGAAAAAGGGTTAAACAGCGAGAAATACGCGAACGCGTTCCCCTCGACCGGCGTCTTGCCTACAACTCGACCTCCAAGTTCGGAACCGTTTTCAGTTGATGATTTACCACTGACTATCTTAAGTAATTAGTTAATGTTCAAACGTAATAGTCTATCAGACCTACCGATGGAACCGTCGGTGCAAAACTATTTGACGACGCCACGAGGAACAAAGCTGGCGTAATTGAAGAACTGGAGCAAACAACACGCGGGTCGGTGTGTGGTCGTAATTGGGGCTGATTTATTTCGGAAAGATTGGCTTGACGAACTACCTGCACAGTATGTGTGCTCTTTTATAATGTTTGCTCCATTTCATTATCACCATCACACTCCATTGGTGCTAAAATAAAAGAGCATATTTTCATATCAACTTTTACTCTTGTACCAGGTATCATGCTAGTGCAAACCCTTTCAACCGCACAGCAATCTCGAAGAGCAGATATCAGATACAAGTTTGGATTAAGTATGAGGATTTCGAGGACCGTTCCATGCATGAAGCTACGATTTTTCTCATAAAAAGGCCACTAGTATTAATAATATTGCAGTAGATGTATATGTTTTTCATGGCAAGCTTTGAAGCGGAGGCATCTTGAAAATTCATGTTTGAGAAGCACGCACGACCAAGAGATGTCTACTATACGCCGGGAGGCTGGAGAAAACCTGTCCATGATGTCTGGGTTGTTTCTTTTTCTTTGCGGTGCACATCATGACTACCAACTTTATGCTCTTCGTTTATCAAATGACTCCATGTCCTCGGATCACATCAGAGATAAACATGAAAGCCCTTTGAAATCAAGATGTACCCTGCGACTGACAACTATAGCAATCTGACAGACTATTACCTTGTCTTCACCTGGCGTGGACGGGACGCTCGTGGCGACGCGCTGATGTACATTATACTACACGGTGCGATGGCCATGCAGCGCAATTCTACGCCGAATAAAGAAGCGCTTCGACCCAGCGACCAGCTGAAGGACGGGCTTGCTCGTTTCTTGCTTCAGCGTTGTGTGCCCGTGCTCACATGAGCTGCAACTTCATTTCAAGTTTCTACGAAGCTAGCGATGGGAAACAGAGGCGATGCGCTTTGTACAACACGGTTGCATGTCAGTCATGTCGGTCTAGTTCAGCGGAAACGAATCCTCCATCCACACGAAGATCATCCGTAGCTTGGATAATGCTCCTCCAAGCTGCTACGAACTGTGCGTACTAAGTTATCATTTCAATCTTTCAACCGCATCTTTTTATTGTTGAAAAATGCCCTCGTGGACAACACACGCGTCTAATTTCTTCGCAGTCCGTCATTCATCCACAGTGGGTTAACCGCCAAAAACCGGCTCTGGAACTCCGGATGGAGCCGCTTGGTTCCACCCCGCATATCATCCCGCGGGTCATTGTGGTCAATCCCTCCAGATCAAGCAATTTTGAAGCAACGGTCCCAATGTTTCTCTCCGTTGAATCGATCGCCTTGTTGAACGCCCCGTCACACACTGCATTTCTTGTATTGTTTCACTTCAGCTTCTCGATTTAGGCCTGTGCGCTTGAGATATTCTGTTCACGCTCATAAAGCGATTTCAACGTTTCGGCAAGGTGGAGTTGTAAGGCGTTGTCAAGCTTCTCGGCACACAGCAGACCACTGCTCTTTCCTGCTTGGAGCAAGAAGAAAGGTGAGCAGACGGTCAGATCGATACGGCTTGCCAGTTCAATCGCCACATCCAAACGAGCAGATTCTTCCTTCGGGTCTGCAGTCGCCCACGAATGCAGACCGACGATCGCTGTCTGAG
>JAVCKV010129876.1:0-19190 GCA_032274145.1 Herpochondria borealis | reverse complement strand
ATCATAATTGTATATACTGTATTAGGTAAGATTACTCCTGGCCCTCCTAAAGGCCCAGAATTATATTCTCCACCTGCGCCTGTTGCACAAGCACCAATAGAAGTACCTGTAACACATCCTCCAGTAAACAAGACTGCTCCAGGAGCATCTAATTCCCCAGCTTCTCCATTTAATATTTCAATATTTACAAATGCTCCATCTACTGGATCTACATTTGCATCAGTCATAAATGTATAGAATACTGTATTCAATTGATCAATCCCACCACAAGCGGCAAAAGTAAATTCTGTACATGCTAGATCATTACATCCAGGAACTAGTACACAATCATTAGGGTCATCTGTGATCAACGGATCTGGGTTACCTGTTAATGGTGCAGCATTTATACATTCGTCGTTTGTATATGTACAATTTGGTTCAGCCGTATTAATTGTGATATCAAAAGTCCCTTCATTTAGAGAAGAACTACTAACTAAAATAGTCAAAACATCTCCTTCGTCTAAACAAGAAAACTTTAATAAATCAACGCCCTCACCTCCACAGTAATCAGCAATAGAACCGTCAGCTTGATTCAAGAATATAAGTGAACCACACCCATCAAAAACTGCTAAGCTAAATTCAGCCATTGCAGTAGGATCAGTGTTCGTATTCATATAATTAGTGATATCAATTGTTATTTCTTTCACATCCATACCTACTGTATATGTATACCATACAGTGTTCGTTTTATCTGGATCACAAGCACTTCCCGTCAATGCCAATGTTGCACATTGTGTAGTTTCCATAGTAAGAGTCTGAGAAGATTCTCCTGGATTACCAGAAGGCATTAATGCATTAAAATCTTCTGCATCTGCACAATCATCATTATCTGGTGGTGTTATCCATTTTAGCTCAAATTCTAGTGCAGCTACCCCACCGGCAACATTTGCACCTACAGCTATAAGATATGTTGTATTTTCAGTAACTGGTATTTCATTACCCGCTCCCAATTCATCTATTGGGCCAACTATACAGTTACCATTCAATGCATCCGCAGCAGTTACGTTATCACAATCAATCGTAGAAGGGAAAATAGCAAAGAAAGGCATAGTTCCACCGAAGTTCAATGCAACATCTAAAAAGTCAGCATCCGCTGGTGCAGTTACAGAATACCACACTACAGGGAAATCATCAAATCCACAATCTGAACCATAATCGAAATCTTCCGGACATGCATCCGTCGTTACAGCAGTAAAAGCTGCCCATTCACATTGATCCTGTGCTGGAAGCACTTCTGGATTTTCACATAAATCATTTAGCACAGTTTGCGCCAATGGAGTTATCGTTATTACAAAATCTCCTTCATTGTCTGCACTTGTTGATACCAATATAGTATAAGTACCAGGACCTACACATTCGAACTGTTCATCTAAACCTACTGCAGCACAATTATCCATACCTACCAATGTAGCACCTGAAATATCACATGCATCTGTTTCAAATACAGATGTTATGATCGGATTTGTAAATGGTGACACAGCTCCTGCAGTTATTGTTACGTGGAATCCTTTATCGCCAGCTGGAACAGTATACGTGTACCAAACAGTGTTTGTCTCATCAACATCTGCACATGCACCATTGTATGGTGTTGTTTCTTGTGTTGCACAAGCTGTTGTCCCATCAGTTGCAGTAGCAGCAATAAGTACTTCTGCCATATTACACTCATCATTCATTGGAGGTATGTCGATTCTAATATCAAACACAACATCTCCACCTATATCATTTACTCCATTACTACCAAATGCAACTAGTATCGTTGTATTGACTAGACCAGTAACATCAAACTCTTCTGTAAGTGTGAAATCTCCAGCACTTACAGTAGTGTAACAGTTACCATCTATCTGAGTAGGTGTGCAATCAGAAAACAAAGCAAAAAATCCATTTCCTATTCCTGCATAACTATTGATACCAAGATCAAGAGTAGTAGCTCCCATTGGAATATCAATACTAAACCAAACTACTTCTTCTACATCAAAACCACAACCTCCAAGATCAAATGTCTCTGGACATGCCGTTTCATTTGTCATTGCAGTAGTCATAAGATCTGCACAAGTCATAGCTGGTGTAATGTCTATAGCATTTGCACAATCATCATTTGTAACATCTATAGTTTGAGTTTCTGTAAGTGTTAGCGTATAATCACCTTCTTCCGCTTCACTTGTAGTCACCATAAAGAAGATAGTAGTTCCTGCAACAGGACAATCTATTACTAGATCCGCTGCCCCAGTTCCACATACTTCATTATTATTATCATCATTATAATATGTAGTAGAGTTACATGCATCTACTGCCATTATATTAACATCTCCACCTCCAGTTAGGCCCGTAAGTGAGAGCGTTAATGTTTTTGTATCTGTAACTACATCGAAAGAATACCAAACAGAAGACTCTCCTGTCATTGGATCACACATTGTAGTTGGGTCATTTACATCATCTGTAGCACATATTGTAGAAGCATTTACAGCTGGTGTTCCTAGTGCTAATACTTCTGCCATTGCACATTCATCATTTTCTGGCAGTAAATTTATCTTTATCTCAAAAGTATACATGCCTGGTGTTGGATTACCAAACGCAATTAGATACGTCGACCCTGGAGTTAAATCATCATAGTTTGCACCATGTGGTCCCGCTCCCATTTCACAATCTGCATTTATTGCAGCTGTTGTTATATTATCACAATCAACAGTAGCATCAAAAATTGTTAAATATGAATTAGCATCTGTTATGTTTTGTATATCTAATTGATAAGTTCCCGCTGCTGCTGGCACTGTAACTGAATACCAAACAACAGGATCAACATCAAAACCACATGCTCCTAAGGCTCCGAAATCTTCAGGACAAGCGTTATTATTATCAACCATTACAGTTTCCCACATACAAGTATTTGCAGGTGTAATATCAGCAGCGTCTGTACATTCATCATTGTTGGCAACTGGTTGAGTTCCTCCTTGTGAAGCCACGATAGTAAAGTCTCCTTCTTCACCTTCTATACTTCCCATTAATATAATTATCGTTTCTCCATCTTCGATACAAGGCAATGTTTGCATTCCCATACCTAGGATATTACACCATTCAGAATTTGATTGCGGTGCTGGATAAAATCCTACGAATGCAGCACAGTCGTCATCAAATGCTGTAATAGATACTTGCGTTGCAGGATTTCCATTTGCTGGGTCTGCCTCAATTGTTATTTCTAGATCAACAGTTGATCCTGATGTATTTGTATATGTATAAAAAACTTGGTGATCCATAGTTGGATCCGCAATACCACATGATGTTACTTCATAATCAGCACATCCTGTAGAACCTGTTGTTTCTAAAAGGATATCCGGATTCGTTCCTAAATCACAGTCATCATTGGTAGGTATCGCTTGAGGCGACCATGTAAATGTTACTGGGCCTTCAGCTACAAGAGTTTGACTTACCGCTAGTAAATAAGTACCGCCATCAATCAAACTTGTAAACTCAGTATCTCCTGTAAAACAATCATCAACTATTGTAAGTGTTGGACAATCATTGTCAAAAAGTGCTAATTGAGCTCCAGCACTTAAATTACTGAAATCAATTCCTGTCGCTCCTACTGGTAATGTTAATTCATACCAAACTACTAGGTCAGAAGAAAAAGTACATGAAGATCCTAAATCAGAAATTTCTGGACATCCATCTGTGTTATCTCCTGCGCCGGCAATATCCGTACAGGAAGATCCTCCCGCTAAAACAGTAGCATTTGCACATGCATCGTTGATTGCAACAGTAGAATTATCTTCTGTTATCATGATATTGAAATCACCTTCTGCTCCATCTTCTGAAGCTACTGCTATTGTAAATGAAGTTCCTGGTTCTACACATTCGAATACTTTAGTACCCGTAAGTGCATCACATAAGTCAGTCCCTACTACAGGAAGAAGATTTGAGCCTGAAGGCATAGTTGCAGCCGTACCTACACAATCCGCAAATATTCCTAAACCAAGACCTGTTGCATCAGCACCAGAGACTGGGATAGTTGCACCTCCTGTTGTTATCGTTACTGTTCTGTTTGTTGTTATTGTAGCATCAACTGTATATGTATAATAAACAACATGATCCTCTGATGTAGCTGGACAAAAATCCAATAGATCACCCGTTGCACATGCTGTAGTTCCGTCTACACCTGCCGCTGCAGTTGCTGATATATCGATCGCACCTGTAGCACAGATATCGTTCAACGGTGGATTCTGTGGTGTAACAGTAAGCGTAAATGTACCATCCACTCCAAATGCTGCAGTAGATACCGCTATATAATAAGTAGTACTTGGTGTAACTGTCTGATTCATCAGGGAGCCGCCTGTCTGACATCCACCAAGAGCTGTAGCCGGAGAACCCATTGCTGGGCAACCTGCTGCTGCATCTATTAATGCGAATTCTGTTCCTGAAATAGATCCATTCGTTACTTCTATATCTAGTGTTTGAGCCAATGCATCCGTTGTGAATGCAAACCATACTGTTGATTCAGTTTCAAAAGTTGTACATCCAGAATTGGCATCTGGACATGCACCCATTGTCGTATTTGTTGTGGCTGTTGTTAATGTAGTCGTCATACATGTTGGCGCAGCTGTTGGAGTTGCGGTAACATTAGCACACGTCTCATTAGTTATTGTAGTCGGATCATCTACTATTGTTACCGTAAAGTTTCCTTGCTCTATTGGAGCCATATCATCACCTGCTTCGAAATTGATCACTGTCCCTACTGGCAGACAAGTCCAAGCTAGGTCTGTTTGAAAAGTAGTACATCCATCAATTGAAGTTTGAGTTATTACAGGAGTTGAAATATCAGTTCCTGTAACAGATACTGAAGGAGTTAATGATACATCTCCTCCATTTGTTACTACATATGAATACCAAACAAGTCCACTTGAACAAGTATTACTCCCTGTGTTAGCTCCAACGATCATTGGAGATGCCCCAGCACAAGTTAGATTGGTTGCTCCTGTAGTAGATGATATCGTGAATGATATATCTCCTGGAGTCGCTTGAGCGGCTAATGCAAAAACTATAGTATAGACTGTTCCTGGAGATAGAGAAACACATCCACCATTAACAGTTGTCCCAGTCATGAGCATACCGTTATAAGTTTCGACCATCGATGCGTCCATAGGACACGCTGACCCAAGAAGGTTATCTCCAAAACCGATACTAACATCTGTAAGTATTGTATTAGTAACAGGTGTCTGAAAATCTAAATTATAGAATCCCATTGCATTGACAGTGAAGGAATAATATCCTACCATCAATGGCCCAGCTGGGTTTGTTGGTGTATAGTCGATATCGGCCGTCCACAAAGGATCTATAGTGACCATCTGCATTGAAGGGAATGTTGTCAGCATCGCAGGTGCAACTTCAGCGTCTGCGCACATCTCAAATGCTTGCCCAAAAGACAAAACAGATATTCCAACAAATAAAAAACTAAGAATGAGTGATCTCATGCTATGAAATTTGATTTTAGTAAAAAAGTAAATAGTAAAATGTACTACAATATATTCTATTGTAAATGGAAGAGCCACCTGTCTGAAACAAAGAATGGGAAAATATTCCTTGGTATTTAAAATTCGTAGCTCAAATGTAGAAAATACTTTGCATAAATTGTAACTAAGTGTATACTAATAGTCATATATATCTGATCGATAACACAAAATCAGAACTATTAATCGAATAGTGCCCTTTCTCGAAATATAATTTCATTTCAATAGTCTTAACATACTGTTAAGCAAATTAAATTTATTTCATAAAAACATATTTTATTTTTTATAATCTATTTTTCACAGAATATTAAAACTATCAGAGAATTAAAATCATTCTATATAAATTTGTACTCAAAATAAAATCTATATCGCTTTTCCGTTCAATCAGCAATTAATTCAAATATGAAAAACATTATTGTCATTATCCTTTCCCTTTTTTCATGCTTAGGTATATCTCAAGACTATAAAGACATGATGAACGATAGATCATATAATATCTACGAAGTAGTAGATGAAGCTGAGAAATACTTTTCCACAATAGATAGAGATGCTAAAGGCTCTGGCTGGATGGGATATCAAAGATGGCTTAATCGAGTGGAACCTCTTTATTTTCCTAGCGGCAATAGAAAACTAGAGGATCCAAGACAAATAGAAAAATCTTACAATGCTTTCAAGAAGCAATACCCATCCGCTAAACTAAGAAGCGATGAACAAGGCTGGGTAGATCTAGGGCCTTATACAGCAAGTAACATATCTGAACATTATTCTCCAGGTATCGGAAGAGTAGAATATGTATGGGTGGAACCAGTGAATAAACAGACAATGTATCTAGCTTCCCGAAGTGGAGGTTTCTGGAGAAGCTTTGATGGAGGATCTTCTTGGGAAAACACAACTGATCAATTAACATCCTCTGGAGTTGACGTATTTTCGGTAAATCCAACCAACATCAACGATATCCTTATTAATGTCAGAAATGCAAGAAATGGAGTTACCATGGGGATCTATAGATCATTAGATAGTGGAGCAACATGGAACATAACACCATTCAACCCTAACGACACAGGAATTGGAGGCCTTGGGACCAACGAGCGAGTATTTGATGTGAAATTCAGTCCTCATAACAGCAACCATATCTACATAGCTGCGAGTGGATTCCTTTATAGATCAACAGACAATCTTGCCACAATCCAGACCGTAAGTGACATGGGGTATGCAAGTGTAGAATTCCACCAAACTGATCCAGATATAATCTTTGCACCTAAAGAATACTATTGGGATAGAAATGAGATTTGGAGCTCTTCGGATGGTGGCACTAATTGGAATTTACTTCATGACATTGACGACAATAATTATAGGACATTTATAATCGCAACATCCCCGGCTGATCCTGATCTAGTCTTGTTCTCTTCCAGTACATACATATGGAAATCTACAGACAATGGAGTAACGATAGATACTATTCCTGGCTCTGATGGAAAAGGAAGTGATTTTGAAGTAAGCCCTACCAACCCAGATATTATGATCAATGGAGGCATCAACATAAAAATGTCATATGATGGTGGATCTAATTGGGCAGATGTCACCGACTGGTATTGGCCAGGTGGTGGCACCCCTCCCGCAGATTATGTACATGCAGATATAAGGTTTGCGAGTTTTGCTGGAGGTGATATCTATTGTGGAACTGATGGGTATATGGTAAAAAGTCCAGACAATGGCTCAACTTGGTCAATATTAAGCAATGGTACTAGCTTAAGGGAATACTATAAATTAGGAGTATCCCAAAGTAACAATGACGTCGTAGTATGTGGTTCTCAAGATAACGGAACTAGCATTTATAAAGGACAAGATAATGAATGGATAGAATGGATAGGTGCAGACGGCATGGAAGGCTTAGTTCACCCATTAGACTACGACAGGATGGTTGGAAGTATCCAAAATGGAAATAAAAAGAGATCTTTAGATGGTGGGATCAATTCTTCAGGAATAAATAACCATCCCGATATTGGAAATCTACAGTGGGAAGCTCCAGTATTGTATGATCCATTAGATCACATGAGTTTATTTACAATTGGTCAAACACTACATATAAGTTCAGATTTTGGTAGTTCTTGGAAAGCGCTTCATGATTTTGGAGAAGGAGCTTTTCAGCATTTGGCAAAGTCCGAAAATAACCAAGGAATTATCTTAGCATCTAAAAGCCAAAAGATTTATCGTTCGGTAGATGAAGGTACTTCTTTTGTACAAGTAGGTGCAGGAACATTACCTAACAGTGGAATCCAAGATATAGCATTTGATCCTAATGATGATAATAATGTTGTGGTGGTTTACGCTCATCATCAAGATGATATTCCTAGGATATTTAAATCAACGAATGGAGGAGTGACTTGGACCAATATAACATACAATCTTAATGCTATGCCAATAAGAACTGTTGTCATCGATCATACAGATGATAAAAACATCTACTTAGGGGCGGAAATAGGTATATACAAAATGCCTTGGAATAATAATCAATATGAATTATGGAGTGATAACTTTCCTACGACAACTATCGAAGAATTGGAAATTGTATATGCGTCCAACACACTAAGGGCCGCTACTTGGGGGAGAGGCCTCTGGGAAAGATGTCTAGATGGTAGGGATGGGTTTCCAAAAATCACAAAAGTAGAAACTAATGTAAAACCAAGTGATACAAGACCTACTGTTTCAGAAAATGTATCTGTCACAATAAACATAGAGAATGCAGATGATATAGAGTCTTCCTATATCGCTTATTCATTCAATACGCTTTCTCTTGACAATACCATTCCCATGGTACGGTTCAATAAGGATCAGTACATTTCTGATAGCGCCCTACCACAAGGGAACGTAGAGGATAAATTATATTTTAAGATCTATGCGATCAACACGAATGGAGACACAACAGAGTCATATAGATTTATGTATACTTTGAGAGAAGATTTCTCATTATGTTCAGCTGCAGGTGCATCAGGTACAGGCTCTGACTATGTAAATCTAGTTTCGATGGCAGGCATCACCAAAACTAGTGGAAAAGAAAGCTATGCAGATTTCACAAGCACCATTATCGAAGTAGAGCAATTTAATGAATACGAGTTAGAAGTTGGATTAAACACACATTTTGAGCCAGATACAGTTTATGCTTTTATAGATTGGGATAATTCTAATGCTTTCGAAGAAGACGAATATTATTATTTTTCAATGTTGGATGCCAACCATACGGCATTTTCGACTATTTCTGTTCCTGGAGATGTTGAAGTAGGGAGTAAGGTGATAATGAGAGTTAGGAATCAATATTGGAACAGTTCACCAGATCCGTGCGGCACTTCTACTGGAGAAGTTGAAGATTACACCATACTAATTACTGAAGGATGTAATACGAACATGGAGGTAGAAAATCTAAATGATTCTGGCAAAGGTTCACTTAGATATTTGATAGAAAACACTTGTCAAGGAGATACCATTTACATCAGCGACTTGCTTCAAAATGACACACTACATATTTATAACGAACAAATTGAAATATCAAAAGACCTAACAATTATAGGATTAACAAATTATGGCTTCACTATTTCTGGCAATGGAGAGCGCAGACTTTTCTTAGTAGACCCGGCTACTTCCCTTAGTCTTCAAGACTTGAAACTTATCGATGGCAGCACATCCCCAAATGGAGGTGCCATTTATAATTTAGGTGATCTTATTTTAACCAATATAGAATTCCAAAATAATAAAGAAGGTGCTATAGATAAAGCTATATCAAACACAGGTACAGTAACTATTAAACAAGGCACAACTAATGTAAAAGAGTAATGTTAATATACCATTGACTTTATACTCCAAGCTAGCTTGTAACAACTATGAATATACTTATGATCGCACTTTCTATAATGCTCACTGTTGCCAATGGTCCAGAGCCAAACGCAAAAAATGTTTTAGGTACTGAATTACAATCATGCTGTATAGATCCTTTGACGGGATATTACAGAGATGGTTTCTGCAACACTGGTGCTAATGATTATGGAGTGCATACAGTATGCGCAATCATGACTGAAGAATTCTTAGCATACACATCTTCATGTGGAAATGATCTAAGTACTCCTAGACCAGCATATGGATTCCCAGGACTCAATCCGGGAGACGGTTGGTGTTTATGTGTATCTCGGTGGAAAGAAGCAATGAATAAAGGCATAGCTCCTCCTGTCGTACTAGAAGGTTGTCATGAAAAATCACTTACCGTGGTTTCCCTTGCTGATTTACAAAAACATGAGTATCAAACGAAATAATTTGACTCTAATACTTAGCTGATTTCTTCGTATTCGATGTATTCAAAATAAAAGTTCTTAGATCATCATTTGCAGTCTTTAGATCTTCTCTTCTAAGATACATCATGTGACCACTTCTGTAGCCTTTGAAGCTTAATCTGTCCTTCATTCTGCCACTAGGGTCCAGGTTCCACATTGTATACTTTGCATTGAAGTAGGTTGTGGCACCATCATAATATCCAGACTGAAACATTACATTCAGATATGGATTCTGTGCCATTGCTTGTCGAAGGTCATCCCGTGTATTATCATTACTCTTGTCCCAAGGATGTACATCGCCGAACATGGCATATGGAATATCTGTCTTGAAATCCAAGTGCTCTCTAAGATAATAGTTGATCGCAGGAGTAAATGAATGTAACCATGACTTAAGCTCTGCATTGTAATCTGGTCTTGTACCAGCATTCGATTTATCAAGTCCTAGATATCTAGAATCTAACCTTCCTACCGTTTGTCCTGTTTCGTCTCTTAAGAGTTCCTTCCAATAGAAACTAGGAGGCACATCCAAGTTATGTTGCAAAATTGACTTCTCTGACAATGTAGAATAATAAGACATCTTTTTAGCAACAGCCGATCTTTCTTCATCTGAAATGAATCCTCCTTTGGCAAGTGCAGGCATGAGCTCATTCACGGCAAAGTCCTCAACTTCTGGCAGCACATCCAACAGATCTTTAGACTGAAGTTCAGCCGGCAATACTTTATGGTGCCAAGCTGTAGCCGCCATATAAGGCAAATTTAGTGAAGAAGAAATAGAATTATCGGCTCCATAAGATTTGTAATCTGCAGGGGACACCATAATGACTCCATTGAGGTACATCCATTGTTGATCTTGTAAAGCTAGCGCAAGACCAGAAACTCTTGTTCCTCCATAACTTTCCCCTATTAAGTATTTCGGCGAAAGCCATCTATTCTTTCTCGTCACAAAAGTATTAAGCCATTTAGCTAGGTATTTAATATCCGCATTGATACCAAAAAACTGTTTCCTATCCGCAGTTTTACCATCATTTTCTATCAATCTTGAATATCCTGTATTTATCGGATTCACAAATACGATGTCCGCTACATCAAGGATTGAATACGGATTCTCTTTTACGCCGTAAGGCTGAACCGGATAACCTTCTTCATCTATGTTCAAAACCTTAGGTCCTGTGTACGCTACGTGCATCCAAACAGATGCTGATCCTGGCCCACCATTAAATGAAATAACGAGTGGTCTATCACCACTATCACCAGGCAAATCTCTTTTATAATACGTATAAAACAATGATGCTATTGGAGTGCCGTCTGTCGCCCAAAGGGGTTGAGTCCCAGTTTGTGCTGTATATTTTATAGACTTCCCATTGATAGTCGTCGTATGTTTAGTCTCGACTATTTCATCTACAGGAATTGTGATTTTTTGAGCAGTTAACTCATTTAACCCAAAAAAGCAGAGTAGCATTAATACCTTATATAATTTCATAATCGAATAATTTTGGTGTAAAGTATAAAAAAAATAATGATCTATTAATATGGAATATCTTGAAATCTCAATATCCAAAGTCTCGAAATCTATATTTATCATTACTTTTGCCAAATGTTGGAATGGTTAAGGCAGTTATTTGCGTTTAATAAAGAAGAAGAAATAGAAGACCCTATGAAGTACCTCGTAGTAGGCTTAGGAAATATTGGTGGAGAATATGATAACACCAGACATAATATCGGATTCGATGTAGTGGACTATCTAGCTGAGCAACATGAAGGAAAATGGAAAACGGACACCTTAGGTGATGTTAGTGAGATCAAACACAAAGGCAGAACTATAGTGCTCCTAAAACCGTCCACATATATGAATCGCAGTGGTAAAGCCGTAAATTATTGGCTGACTAAGAAGAAAATCCAAAAAGAGAATTTACTTGTAATTGTCGATGATTTGCACTTAGATCTAGGTAAACTTAGACTTAGAGGAAAAGGAAGCGATGGCGGGCACAATGGACTAAAAGACATCCAACAGGTACTCGGCGGCAATAACTATCCAAGATTAAAATTTGGAATAGGGAATGATTTCCACTCCGGGCAACAAGTAGATTTCGTTCTTGGGAAATGGACTAATGAAGAAAAAGATACACGCCAAAAGATGATCAAAAAGGCAGCTGATGCTTCTAAAAGCTTTACTACCATCGGCATCAAGTTTACAATGGAACAATTTAACAGATAATTCGCTAAAATTTATTTGAATTAAAATTCAGGTAACCAATAAGTCTATCATATCTACCTCCTGGCTCTTGTAGATAGACAAGCACTTGATACATATTCTCTGCATCAGCCCAGCTGCCTTCGATAGGCGCTGGATCAAGTTTACCATCAATATCAACAGCATAGAAAAAATCATAGAACCCCTGTTTTAACTGAACTTCAGTTATATAGGTCTCTCTAACTTCATCATATCTCATTCTATACATTTCATCAGGCTTCCAATCAGTAAATCTACCAGCAACGTAGACTTCTTCTTCTAATTTTCTTGATTGCAAAGTAAATATCACATTAGCATAATCTCCTCCTACACGATTATTGCCTTGATCTTTATTTTGGATTACAAACTGTCCATTCGCATCTGGCACGGTGGTATAATATGAATCACGCCTAGGCTTCCCTAAGTCTAATAATACATCCGTTCCATAATTATTGAGATCTATAGAATTGATTCCATTTGAAGTAAAGTCTAGTGTACGAATATCTACTGGTCGAAATTCTTTATAGGCAGGAAACGATACTTTTCCCGAATTGTCAATCGTCATTTTATCTCCAACTGTGAATTTTGGCTTCATATCTTCTATCGCACTATCCCATCTATAATTCTGAAGAATAGTCACATAAACATTATTCCTAGGGTCTATTATCGGAAAGTCTTTATTGTTAACAAATAAATCAAATTCATGGTGAGTTCTTAACTTAGATACATCTCGTGGTCTCCTACCATTCTGAATCACATTAACTTGTTTATCTACAACCATAAACCTTCTAGTTATAACCGGTATCCTGTCATCAAGATCCATTCCTTCATATACTACAAGTAGATAGTTCCCTGATATTGTCCATGTAAGATCTCGATTTGGTAGAGGCAGTCTGTAATTAATATACGGTACAAATGTATTCACAGAAAATGCAGAATCATCAATCTCCTCATCTTGAAATCCATCAATATACTCTAGACGTTCCATATCTGTGAATGCCGACCAGTCTTTGTTACAGTGTATAATTTCGTAAGAGAACTCTTTTTGCTCATTATCTAAATCATCAAAAGACAGTACTAGGTTTTGACGATTACCAAGGTATACAATCGGTGGCTCCAAAGGAAGGTCAGATGGACTGAATGCAACAGATTTTATATTCGTTACATATACATAATCATCTAGTGTAATATCTTCGTATTGAGCGTAAACATTAGTCAGCGTAAAAAAAGAAAGTAAAAGGCAAAAGGACAATAATCTCATTTCAAATTTTTCATTTATAAATGGTAATTTACAACTACCTCTATATAAACTGAATAAGTGGTCAAAAGTATTGTTAAAAAATTCCAAAGATTTTAAGAATGATGAAATTTAATATTTCTCAAGTTTTAAAATCAATGTCAGGACTTACTCCCATTGGACGACATAAACGAAGTTGTTGGTAGATCCAGTTAAAACAGTAAAATCTATTTTAACCACAAATCCACCTTATTATCTTTGCCACATACTTTACTCGACATTCAAATTCCCATACATAAAGCAATGAAATGTAAATATCTTAGGGAGGCCAAAATAAAAAGGCTTTTCCAGTATAGATTTATCTAAACTAGACCCGATCAAGACTAAGCTGCACGCAGCTTACCCAACTTACTTCTGTTTAACTGATCAAGCACGTATAATTCATCTACATCAAATACTGTAACATCAGACTGTGAAGGTAATTCGAACATAGCGTCAGTCAATATCGCTTCACAAATAGATCTAAGGCCTCTAGCTCCTAATTTATACTCAAGCGCCTTTTCCGCAATAGTATCTAGTGCTTTCTGTGTAAAATTCAACTTAATCCCTTCCAATTCAAATAACTTCTGATATTGCTTTATTATAGCATTTTTAGGTTTAGTTAGAATCGCAATAAGTGTCTCTCTATCCAATGGATCTAGATATGTAAGAACAGGTAATCTTCCGATCAATTCTGGAATAAGGCCAAATGATTTAAGATCTTGATGTGTTACATATTGAAGTAGATTTTCTCTATCGATGATTTCTTTATCTTCTTTATTGAATCCAATTACTTGAGTATTTAATCTCTGAGCAATCTTTTTTGTAATTCCACTGAATGCTCCGCCGCAGATAAAGAGAATATTACTTGTATCAAGTTTTATCATTTTTTGCTCTGGATGCTTTCTGCCTCCCTGTGGTGGTACATTTACTTCAGTACCTTCTAGCATTTTTAGCATAGCTTGCTGAACTCCTTCACCTGAGACATCTCTAGTGATACTTGGATTATCATTTTTACGCGCTACTTTATCCATCTCATCTATATAGACGATTCCTTTTTGAGCAGCTTCTACATCATAGTCACATGCTTGGAGCAATCTACTCAGCATACTTTCTACATCTTCTCCAACATAGCCCGCTTCTGTAAATACTGTAGCATCTACAATTGCAAATGGCACATCAAGGAAACTTGCAATACTCTTAGCTAGCAAGGTCTTCCCTGTTCCTGTTTCTCCTACAAATAAGATATTAGATTTTTCGATTTCCACTTCATCTCCAACCTTGTGATTCAGCCTCTTGTAGTGATTATAAACTGCAACAGAGAGGTACTTTTTTGCCTCTTTCTGACCAATGACATATTGATCCAAGTAGGTTTTAATATGCATTGGAGTGACATTAGCTGGAAGGGAAAAATCAGTTTTTGTTCCCAGTGGTTCCTTTTGCTCTATTTCATCTTTGATAATATCATGTGCTTGTTCTACACAAACTTCACATATGTGACCATCTATCCCCGCTATGAGAACTAATGCTTCACCTTTATCTCTTCCACAAAACGAACACTTAATATTTTCTTTCTGTCTAGCCACAAGTCATATTTTATATAGTATACTTCACTTTCGTATAAAAGGTTGAAATTGAAGATCTATTTATTACAATCGGTAGTAAAGTTATGACTTTTCGACCGACCAAAATGAAAAAGAGCCCAATAATCTGATAAATGAATCGTACACGATACATCTTCAGCTTATTGAGCCCTTTAAATTAAAGAGATCTTTACGATTTCTTTCTTGGATTATCTCTTGACAAAACTTCATCAATCAATCCATATTCTTTTGCTTCCGATGCAGTCATCCACTTATCACGCTCAGAATCTTTTTCGATATCTTCGAAAGTTTTTCCTGAATGGTGAGCTAGAATATCATATAGCTCTTGTCTCAATTGCTTGATCAAGTTGTACGAGATCTCCATATCAGTGAACTGCCCTTGCATTCCTCCTGATGGTTGGTGAATCATTACTCTACTGTGCTCTAAGCATGTTCTCTTTCCTGTAGTACCTGCAGTCAACAATACAGCACCCATAGATGCAGCTAACCCTGTACAAATCGTCCCTACATCAGGAGATACATACTGCATAGTATCATAGATACCCATACCAGCTATTACAGAGCCCCCAGGACTATTAATAAACATCTGGATGTCTCTCTTAGGGTCTACACCTTCAAGAAACAACATCTGTGCTTGTATTACATTCGCTACATAGTCATTTACTGGTACACCCATGAATATAATTCTATCCATCATCAATCGAGAGAATACATCCATACTAGCTATATTCATCTGTCTTTCCTCAATAATCTGTGGTGTAAACCCAGTAATATTAGGAATTGATGCCTGCATATATTTTTCTAAGTGCATAGAACTCATCCCTAAATGCTGAGTTGCATACTTCTTAAATTCATCTTGTGGAAACATATTTTCTATTTTTAATTTATATCAAACGATTTATAAAGAACAGAATTTTTTAAATATCGTTTAAAAGTAATCAACATTAATTGTAAACTACCTACTTATATAATCAAATATGGCAATTAGGGAGTTTAAATTACCCTTGCCCTTGTTGTTTTTCATTTACAGATTTAACCTTAGCGTTAAAGTCTTCAAGTGAAATTTTAACATCTTTCTGCTTGATCGTTTCACCTATTTTTTTGAATACTCTTCCCGCTTGCAGCTCTTCGTATGTTTTGTTTACTTCTTCTTGGTTTTGGAACATCTTGCCCATTACCTCATTCAGCATTGTATCGTCCATTTGCTGTCCGTATTGACCGAAGTAGTTTCTCACTTTAGCAGTCATTGCTTCTCTGATATCTTCTGGAGACACCTCGATTTCGAACTTCTTTGCCAATTCAGATTTGATCAAAGTCCATTTCATATTATCCAAGAATCCAGGAAAGTCTTTATCGATCTCCTCATCCGAAAGCTTCTCGTTTGTCAATTTTAGCCATTTTTTCAAGAATGTCTCCGGCAACTCTACTTTTGTATCAGCAACTAATTTGTCCATGATATCTCTGTACATCAACTGTAGTGCTTGGTTTTGGTAGTGCTCACCTATTGATTCAGACACCTTCTCCCTTGCCTCTTTGTCATTACTAACTAAGCCTGCGCCGAAGTATTTATCATAAAAATCTTGATTTAGCTCCGCTTTCACCAATCTAGCAATATCTATAATTTTACCACTAAACATATTACCGATCACTGGCTCCTCTTCTCCTTCTTCCGTTTTTGGCACATTAAGAAGATACTTTTTTACATAGTCCTCGCCTTTAGCTTTTTCTAATTCATTTACATCAAATGAGAAAGAATCGTCTTTGCTTAGTTTCAGTACTTTCTTATTATACTTATCAGTCAATGAATCTACCAAAACAGAAAACTCTGTAGCCCAACCATTTTCTTTAGGTTTCTTTCCGTCTAATTCTTCTGCCTGAATTTTAATAATGTCACCAGCTAAAACTGCTCCATCAGGATGCGACTGCTCTCCTAATCTTTTTTGCGCATTTTCCAACTCTTCATCGATAGTCTTGTCATCGATTTTAATCTTATCTATATCATATGAATCTTTCTCACTTACACCCAATACGTCTACTTCAGGAGAAATACCAATATCAAATTTGAATTCATAATCGAGAAGGTTATTCACATCAAAATCCAAATCGCCATCTTGATCATCAGAAGGAATTGGTTGACCGAGGATATTTAACTCTTCCGACTTCAAATAATCAGACAAGGCTGTTTGCAGAGTATTATTTACTGCATCAGCAAGAATGCCTTTACCGTACATCTTCTTAACTACAGACAGAGGTGTCTTTCCTTTTCTAAATCCTTTCATCTGAGCTTTGGCAGCTGTTTTACTCAGTTCAGATTTGAATTTAGATTGATAATCATCTTTAGTGATGTTTATAGTAATCGTTGCGTTGAGATTATCAACAGAATGTTTGTCAATGTTCATTTAATTGAAATTGAGTGTAATTAAAATTGTATAAAAATGTTTAATGTGCAAATCTCGTATTGTTAATTAATATTGCTTCCCAAAAAGCTACTTCGATTTGAAGTCAACTTCCGACTTTGGAAAGCACTGAGTTTTGCAAAAAGTGGAATCTTAAAAATAAAGCGAAGAGCGCTTTGGTGCGGGTAGAGGGAGTCGAACCCCCACGCCGTGAAGCACTAGATCCTAAGTCTAGCATGTCTACCAGTTCCATCATACCCGCATTAAAAGAGCTATCTCTTTCTTAAAGCGTCGCAAAGATAGTATATTAATTTATTCTTAGTAGTGTTTATTGAGTTTTTTATTTGATTTTTTTGAGCGCATGAGTTAATCACCTAAATAGAGAACTAAATTATTGAACAGATCGCTTCTGGAGATCAGATGTTTTCTATTAAGTTGGCATTATCCTTTAATAACATTCTTAAAAACATCTAAATACTCATTCACCATCTTATCCCAACCATAATTTTTAAGTGTAGTATTTATCGCGGATTGTGACATTACCCTAAGCCTTTCTTTATCTTTTAACAAAGAATTCAACGTCTCGATCCATATATGAGCGTCTCCACTAGGTAATTGGATACCATTATCGCCATCACGAACCGCATCTGTGATTCCCTCAATACCAGCAGCAACCACAGGAGTGCCACGAAGACTTGCTTCGAGAGCAACCAATCCAAATCCTTCCGCATCGCCCTCTACTTTTACGTTCGGCATCACAAATACATCAGCAATTGTCAAATATTGCATTAAATCAGGAAAGCTTACTTTTCCCATATGAAAGACCGTATCCTTCATACTTGAGTCATCAAGTGCTTTCGATATCGCATCTACATCAGTAGCCATTCCAAACATTAATTGAATCTTAGATCTTATACTTGATGGTAAAATATTAATTATTTTTTCTCCAATTCCGGGCTTCGTATTCAATGGACCTACCATCAGAAAGATAACCCCGGCATCTAAGCCCGGCACTACATTTTTCAAGAACCAAGAGAAACCCTTACGTTTCACTGCTCTTCCCATAGTCATGATTACTTTCTTATTAGTAAGATTTACACCCGTTTCATTCCTCACTCTAGCCAAGAAGCCTAACTCTTTTTCAATTTCTGCTAAATCATGGTCCACACCATTCAATACAGTATAAACCTTTGACTTATCAAACCCCCTATCTAAACATGCATCAGTCGTAGCTCTACTAACACAGATTGCACCATTTAAATTATGCATTTTTTTAACTATCCTCTGTTGAAAAATAGAAGATGGGAAAGTAATATCTAAGCCATGAAATGTAGCAACTACAGGAATCCCAGTACATCTCTTAAGCCAAAGTGTAGCTGCAGCCATCAATCCATCATTAACATGTATGAGCTGAACATCAGAGTGCTTTTCCAATATTTTTTTTACCTTTTTTTTCAAATTAACAAACCACCTAAGTTTGGACCCTTCCCCTTCGTAGGCTAACACCAATACATCATGTAGTTTAGCTGTCCGAGTGATGAGCTCGAAGCTTTGTTTCTCCATACCACCAATTGTTGGTGGATACTTATGGGTTATGAATAGGATTTTCATTTTGTTTTTAATTAGCTACAGGTGAAGATATTTATTATAGCTCTAGTTTACAGCTTCATATTTAATTATAATTGTAAAAAGCCCTTCCACAAATCAATGCAGAAGGGCTATATATTCTAACTCAAACGAGTTCTTATTCTTATCTAACAACAATCATTTTTCTAGTAGCTGTAAATTCTCCGCTTTCGATTGTGTAGTACAGTACTCCTGTAACTCC
>JAVCKV010129765.1:0-18928 GCA_032274145.1 Herpochondria borealis | reverse complement strand
GATGCTTCGTATCTACATGATATTGTAGAAGATACTGATGAAACAGAGCAATCTCTTTCTGAACAATTTCACCCTACTGTTGCTCGTGCAACTCAGAATCTTTCAGATGTTGAAGCGAAAACTCGTAAAGAGCGAAAACTATTAACAAATGCTAAATTTTCAAAATATTCTCTTGATATCACTGATGAATTTATTGCTTTGGTTATTAAACCTGCTGACCGTTTTTCAAATATGCGTCAATCTTTCAATGAAAAATCAAGCATGATGAAAGTTTATTTTAAAGAGTATCCTGAATTTCGTAAAGCTGTATATCGTAAAGGGGTTGTTGATGCTATTTGGGTAGAACTTGACTCCCTCTACAATCAGTATGAAGAATATTTCTCTTAATAACAAACTCAAAAAAGCCTCTACTTAGAGGCTTTTTTATTGCTTTTCCTTTGTAAGTAAAGTATAATTACTACATTATCTAATTAAAGAGAAACACTTTTATGAAAACTTTATTAATGAAAAAAATCCCTTCTGTTGTTAGCTTGAATCTTTCTAATATTATGGAAAATGGACTCTTGAAAAAGTATGATACCATTCTTTCATATAATGATTTTGAACACAATTATAAAAATTTAACGATTGAAGATGAAAAACGATTTTTTGAACTTTTTTGTGATATTCTTATGGGTGAAGATTCTCGATACATTTTGCTAATGGATCGTAAAGAAAGCAATGAAAACTCTTGGGGTGGTCGAACCATCTATACGACAAATGATGAACACACCCAAAATACAATGAAAAACATGCTTGAACTTCTTTATTATTTCCAATATGGATTTAGTGAATTAAAACCTGTTTTTGAAAATATTAAAGAACATCAAAATTTTAAAACTCTTTTAGAAAATGAATATGATTTTTTCGATAAAAAAGACGAAAGTGAACTTATGTCTTATTTTTGGAAATATGAATTTAACTTTAAATTTAAAGGATAAGAAGGAATAATTATGCAACTATCCCATTCAGAAAGTATTAAAAGTTTTGGACTAACTCTTATCGCAGGGGAAGTTGGATTGCTTTCTATGCTTCCTCCAAATCCAAATTTGGTCTATGAAGATTTTGTTACAATGTCTAATAGCATTATTAAAAAAACAAAACGAAATCAATTAAGTGACAATGATTGTGGATTTTATTGTCCCCATCGTGGTGAACAATTTCAATTCGACATTGATCGAAAATTAGATTCTTCACACCTTTCTGATATTATTAATCGAATAAGTTTAAACAATAAAATGTGTGGTTCTGTTGATGGCACTGCCGTTGGACTTAATGTTGATTACATTTATTCCTCTATCGGATCAATTTTCAACAATGATGATAACTATTTTGAAGTGATTAAAGAGTTGTGGAGATCTTTTAAACTAGATGAAAGACGACTTGATGAAGAAAGCCAAGCTAACAAAATAAAACGTCTTCAACATTCCTTTAGCCTATCAGATACAAGGATTAAAGAACTTTTAGAATAAAAAATCAAATAAATAATAAAAAAGGCACTATTTTAGTGCCTTTTTTATATACAAAACAAAATAAGGTTTATTTTTTTTATAGCTTGAAAAATGGCATAAAATAATATATAATAATGTCAATAAATTAAAACGCAGAGCAGGAAAACATTATGAATCCATTTAAGATCAATACTCCAGTCATTACAACATTCTATGCCAAATCGAATGTTTTTGGGTTTGTTGTCTCAAATCCTAAGAAAACAAATTACATGGAAGATGGTCAAACTATTGAAGAAATTCATTATGAAATAGAATTAAGTGATGGATCTATATTAAAAGTTCAGGATATCCATCTTGAAGAAGTAAACCCCGATGATGATTTACCTGAAGATTATGAACTTTCTTACATTCAAAGAACAAACAAACAAAAAACCAAAGAAAATGATGAAAAAACAGTTTCATATATTGTTTCTTTCACCTCTACAGATGGAAGATCAGAAGTAAAACATTTCGATGGTATGAAAAAAGTTGTTCGTAAAAAAGTTTCTGACTATGCTGAAGTTAATGGCTATAACAGTTACTCAACATCTAATAACACTGATGAAGCAAGTAGTTTTTAATAAGGGATTCCTATGATTGTCAATGAAAGCAACGTATCAAAACAAAATATAGAAGATTTTTCAAGTGGAAAAGACATTGATCGAATGAGTTTTTTTGATTTATTTGCAAAAATTAAATCTATGGCTAAAATTATTTTAAAGCAAGATGAAATAATCAATACCTCTTTAAGCAATGAATACACTGTTGATACATTGTTAGCCAATCTGAATAATGATAAATTATCCGATAAAGAATTTCGAGCATTCGTTAAAACTCTTGACTTTAAACAACCAGTAAAAGAACAATTAAAAAAGGAGTAAATTTTGTTACTACAACCATTTTCTGATATTCATAATTATGATTTAAGTTATCAACCAAAAAAAACAATCGCTGACATTCTTATTTGTGCAGGTGATTTTGATATGGGTGTTTATACTGATGTCTGGAATAAAAGGATTGAAGAAGAACACAATAAACCTATGCTTAAAATTTTAGGCAATCATGACTATTGGAATACTAGCTCTACAGGTTTTAAAACGGTTGAAGATTTTGATAAATATTACAAATCTATTGAAACTAAAAATATTTCTTATTTAATTAATGAAACTAAAATTATTGATGGTGTTGCATTTATTGGTGCAACTTTATGGAGCGACTTCCGTAAAAATGAACCTATTGTTATGATGGATTCTAAAATATCAAAAGATTATTCTAAAATCTATGTTGGTAATGATCAACTTATCAGATCAAATGATATTTATGAAAAACATATTCAAGCAAGAAATTTTATTGTATCTGAACTTGAAAAACATTCCGATAAAAAATGTGTTGTTATTACGCACTTCCCCCCTAGCATTTCTTGTAATGTCACCCATCGAATAACACCCGTTAGCTATTATTGGTGTGGACAAATGGAAGATATTATTTCTATCTACCAACCTGCGGCTTGGATTTCAGGACACATGCACAATTTCTATGACAGTATGATGGGAGACACAAGGGTTATCATAAACCCCGCAGGTAAGATCATAAAAGGTGTTCCACAAAATCAAGACTTCATTGATGGACTAATTATTGAAATAAAATAAGATATCTTTTAAATTATTAAAAAAATGATATAATATTTTTTAGCAGTATGTTAATAAGGATATTATATGTTAGCCGATTATTTCAAAAAGAAAAAACTTGAAAAAAAGAAAAAAGAATTACAAGAAATATTAATTTCTGAAAAAGCTATAGATCTTATTATGAAAAATGGTAAGTGGTGTTCGCATGGTTCTGACATTGATGATTATATTGGATCAGAAGGCATCTATAGAAGAAAAGAATCTGATAGAGAATTAGTTACAGAACATCTACATAGACGTTTTGATGAAATGTGGGAAGAAATTGAAAAACTTGACTTCCCTCTTAATGTAAAAAGATATTTAACAATGACTGAAGATGAATTGTTACATTCTGAAGATCAAAGTGTCCAAGCTTCTGATGTCGGTATTTACTGGAGTGTTAATGAAACAGGTGACGCTTATGATGCCACGCCTCAAAATGACAAAGACTTTTTTGTTATTCTTGATGGAAATATAAATTCTATAGATGAAATTAATTTAGTTGAAACGATGAGATCTAGATTAGATTGGGCTTATGGAAATAGAGAAGGTGAAATTAATTTAAAAAAAGAAACGAGGATTAATGATTTAAAATTAGATATAAAAATACCAAAAGATAAGTTTTCTTTTTTATTTATTGATGATAATAAATCTTATTCATCCCTTGAAGAAATAAAACCTATTATTGAAAAAAATAAATCACTTAATTTAAGTCAAAAACATTCTTTTCAATCTAATGATAAATTTCAAGTTTTCAATTCTATTTTAACTGATATAATGAAGGATGAAGAAGAAAAATTAGACAAGCCATTAACATTAAAAAAAGAAGCTAAAAATGAAACAAAAACTAGATTGGAAATCAGAAGAGAGGCGCAAGGAAAAGGAAGCGTTATACAAAACAACAAAGATGAAACACTCTCTTTTATAAGGAATGAAGTTAATAATTCAGAGAACAAAACAACTGATAACAAAATGGATAGTAAATTTATTAAAAATTTAAAAATTAAATGAGTTTTATCTTGTTGTAAGATGCAGTTTTTGATATAATATAACCATCAATTACAGAAACGAAGAGAAAACCATGAGTGTGTCAGCTACCGTTATATGGATTACAATTACCACATTGTCAGTTGTAAATGGAAAGACCGTTGATAGTGCCGAAGTCTCATACCCAACAAAATATGAATATTCTGAATGTCGTAGTCACATCAAAAGTGATTCAAAAAGATATTCAGCAGAAAGAAAAGATAAAAGAGATAACTATGCTTATAGTTATAAAAAGATTAAATGTTCAAAAAGAAAAGTCGGAGACTTTTCAAATATTTTAAAATTCAAATAACAATAAAGAAATACTACCAAATACAGTGAAAATCACTGTATTTTTTATTTATTTTTCTAGTATTTTTAAAAAAATCAAGTATTAAAATATTTGTAGTTTCAAATGTTTATTATATTATATACTTGAAATTGTATATTCAAAATTTCTTTTTTTTATTGGAATTATGCTATTCATGGTATCCTATATTGTAGTCATACAATAAAAGGATTTATTATGTTTAAAAATAGTTATGATAAAGTAGTTAACGCAGAGTTTGAATACTTTCAATTTGCAAAAAAAAGTGAAGATTACCTTTATCCATTAATTGATGAAGCTATTCAAGATGGCAAGGAAAAGCCTGTTATTTTAGCTCTCATCGCAAGCCTACCCGTAGAAGATTCTCGTTTTAAATATTTAGAAATCTTAGCACGAAATAGCATTGCTATACATGATCCTGAATTTTTTATTCCTGATTTTCATAATGAAGAATATTATCATCTAAAGAACAACTTAGAATCGGCTGAACATGAACATCTTGATGAAGTTATTAAAATGTTTAATCAATATATGTCGAATTACGAATTAGATAAAATCAGTGAACTTTCTTCTAATCAATATGTTTATAATTCTGCAAAAATTATGATTGCTGAATTACTTATTAAATACGAGACAGGTTCTTATTAATTAAATATTTGTATCATTTTTCAACACTTTTAATGGATTTTAAAGGTGTTTTTTGTTATAATGTAATCCTTAATCATTATATTGGACTTTTAAAATGCATGAATTAAATCGTATATTAGATAAAAATGAAAAGAAAAAAAATTGCGACAACAGTTGTAAAGATTATCTTTTTGATCATCGAAGTGTTGCTTGTTGTTTAAGTGATGTCTTTTCAGTTCCTAAAAATGAACCTTGTGCAATTCATTCAGATTTAAGAATTAAAGTTGAGGATATAACAAATGACTAGATTTATTGACATTTATAACAAAGCCGATTCTATTTTAAATATTGATAAAGAAAATGTCGAAAAATTAAAATATTTTGATACCACTGAATATTGGGAATTTACACTTACACAACTAGATGAACAAAATTTCCCTAACGATCTAGATTCTGCATCTGTTGATAATCTAAAACATAATATTAAATCTCTCATCGCTTCCTCTAAAGCGAACGTTAAATATGTTAGAGCATATGCGAAAGGGTTGGATAATATTAAAAGCACCGATTTTACTATTGCAAAAGAAACTCTTTTTAATTTTCACAAAATCTATGAATCATTTATAGAAAAAACCAAGAGTAGTTTCTCTCACGTTAATTATCTTTTAAATAAACAATAAAAAATAAAAAAAGACCTTAAATTGGTCTTTTTTTTTGAAAGTCTTTTTTATCATGATATAATAATATCTATAAGAAGGAGAATTTAATCATGTATTTTACAGGAAATCACGAAGGAAAAGTGCTAGAACACGTTCAAGTTGCAAAAAAAGGCACTCAATTAGGATACGGACCCGCAACAAACATAATGCGCTCTGATAATTTTGTTATCCATTTGCAGGGTGAAAATAGAGATATGTCGCCTTATCACTTACCTATAGATGATGCTGATACTTTAAAAGAATTTTTAAAGCAATCAAAAGAAACAGAACTTGCCGATCTAAATGCAAAAGATTCTTTTTCTAACGTTTTTTCTGGAACTCAAGGAATACGTGATTATTTAGATACAAAAATAAAAAAAGCTAACGGTCAAGACCCATTTCAAAAAATTGAAGAAAAATATGAACGCCTTTCAAATAATATTGAAAAAATTGAAGAAATTTATCAAATTAAACAAGAAGAAGAATTAGAAAATGAAAAACGTCAAAATGTTCTAGATGAAATAAAACAAGAAGTTGGTTCATTTGAAGATGATTTAAAACCAAAAAACAATCAAACTCTAAAAAATTCAAATAATGGTAATTACGCAAAGACACTTGAAGAAATAGATCAAGAAATGAATCAACCTGAACCTCATAAACCTAGACCTGCACCTAAATATGGTCAATCAACGCCTAAATTGAAATAATTCTTATATTTTAAAATATAGTTAAAGACAAAAAAGCCTCACAAGAGGCTTTTTTTAAATATCATACAGAGAAGAACCTTTACCAAATACATAATCATCCCACGTTGAAGGGGTTAATTCCAATAATTTTTCTTCCTTTATTTTATTTAAAGATAAATCGAATTGTTCTGAATTCTTTAATCCATCCCATTCATCGTCACTTAAATCAGATAGAGATTGATTAGGAAATGAATTTCCTCCACTAAAATACGTTACTATTGGGCTTGTTGCAGAATCTAAATCTTTCAATAAATCTTCCCAACCAACTTGTTTAGTTAATACATCTTCTGACAAGGCTTTTGTTAAAATACCTTTAAACCATTTGAAATTTTCGGGTAATACATAGATATGGGATTCACATAGATAGTGAATAATAGTTGCGAACCTCACCGATTCTTTTTTTGTCGCAAAAGCCGTATTTCCTATTAATTCATAATTATTTAGTTTTTCATTTTCAAAATTAAAATAAGTGACATCAAAACTATTTAATAGTGCTTTACTAAATTGTTTTTTAAATTCTTCTTCTGGCTCTTGAATAAATAAATAATTGTTAAAATCTGAAGTTTTGTTTAAAACACCTGTCTTAGATATCTTACTTAAAGCATCCGATAAAGATAATTCAATTGCATTATTCAATACAGCTCTTTCTCTACCTGGGATCTCTGTCGATGTGGTTTTTGATTCAAAATATAATGTGCTCATAAGACCTCTTTTCTTTTTATTATAACAAAGAAAAAGGCTTAATTCAATATCAATTTTTACTATTATTCTTTTGCAATATTAGTGATATTTGTTATAATATAAGGATAAAATCAAATAGGAAAAAAGCATGTTAAAAGTTCATACATTAAGTGGTTACGAAGGCGTTGGAAAATCTACAATTATTAAGCATTTCCAAGAAAACAAAGATTTTGTAGTCATCCCAGAAACAGCACGTTTAATTATGCCATTAGAAAGCACTGTTCTAAAAGATTCTCGTGATGATTTGAGTTACAAGTCTTTTATTTCATACCTAACTAACATGCACTTTATGCTCTCAAATGGAATGAGCATGAATGTAATTTCAGATCGCAACCTTGTGGATTCATTAACCTACTTGCGACTGTATTCAAAAGACCAAGATATTAATCTTGTTGAAACAGGCGACTTTATTGAACGTTTTTTAGAAGAATATAATCGTGAAACACTTTATGATGAAACGATTTTAATCACCCATCCAACCGATGATGACTATATTCTTGAAAACATTTTATCAGATCCAGAAAGACGATACGGTAAAAATGTAGAACAATACAAAAAGGATTCTAAACATTGGGAAGAAATTTACTGTGGTATTGCAGATTATTTGAATAGTCGAGGACTGTCAAAAAACTTTCACATCATTAATTCTTATCCAAAAAATAAAGAAATTATTAAAGAAGTCGATAAACTTATTTTGCTATAGTATCAAAAAAGGGTTTGTATTATTGAATACGAACCCTTTTAATTATCACTTAAAATAAAACCTTCATCACTATCATCAACTAATATTGCAAAGACCTTTAAATATTCATAATAACTTTTATACATAATATATTCCTTTTTGTTAGCACTATTACATCATTACATCATTATTTTTTATTTCAATAATTTATTTTATTTAATAACTATTTTGGTATATAATCAATTATAATCAGACAATAATTTACAGGAAAACTTCATGAAATTTCACCCAAGATTATCAAGACTACAATCCGATACTTTATTTAGAATTAAAAAACTTATGAAAAGTGAGTTTGTTACAACTATTCGCATCAATAATGAAAAGGTACAAGGAGTAGATCTAAGCGATTCTTATATTAAAATTAATGGGAAATATATATTTACTATTAATGAAGATTATGTTTTTGATTCTAAAAATAACAAAATTAAAATTTCTGAGTTACTTAAAGAAGACCTTACACCTTTAAATGAATTTCTTAGAACTTTTGTTTTAGATGGTGACATCATTGGAGATATCATTTAAAATGTAAACTTAAATTATTGTATTTGTTTTTAAAATATTGTATAATAAATAAACTAAAATGAACTTGAGGATTGAAAATGCCTGTATTAAAAGAAGAAGTAAGAAAAGAAAAAGTAATTGAAGTTATTACTAAAAGAGCACTTGTCGCTAGTGAATGTAGTTGTTGTAAGAAAGTTTTTAAAATGGAACGATACTGCAATGATCAACTCACCCCTGCTGTTATGAAAGGTATCTTTGATAGCGGTGCTATTGATGAAAATGGGCGAGGCTTAGGTAATATGTTTGAAACTCTGGTTTGTTCTTTCTCTTGTGCTGATGAGATTTTTAAAGGCGGTTGGAAAAACATCCCTAAATTCAAGCCTTATGTCGATGCTAAAGCTGAAATTGTTCGTATTGAATTAGGTTTAACCTCTCTGATGAAAGAAAAAGAAGAACTCTTAGAGGAATGGGAAAATATGCCTGAAGAGTCCAGTGTTTATTAAAAAACAACACTTAAAAAAGCCACTTTAAAAGTGGCTTTTTTGTTATTAAATTTTATATTTGAATAAGTTTTTAAATATCGGTTGGGTGTTTTTCTTTCTTTTGTAAATTTCAACTCCCACCACAAGAAAAGTAAGTAATCCGAAAAAATGCTGAATAATCATACCATCACTCATTGTGAAAAAATTTAGGTCATTCTTTAAGAATACACAAAGACCTAAAATATAAGATATAAAATAAATAAAAATGATAAAATCCAATGGTTTTCGTTCTTTACTCATAACACGATCCTCTTAAAGTATTAAACCTATTATAAATGAAAATAAAATTACATTTGTAACAGTATCTAGTTTTATAAATTTTTCGTTTCTTTTTAGATCAAATAAATCTAAGTCTCCTTTATTGTTCACCGCCTTTCTTTCCTCATGTCTCGATAATTTATAAGAGATGATTAAAATTACTTTAAAAAGAAACAAGAAAAAAATAGAGCTTAAAAGATGAGGCAATGGATTAAAGAACTTATTAAATTGTTCCTGAACTTCAACACCACTCTTTTGTATAGTTAAAATCAGATCACTTTTTTCTTTTTTTGTCTTTTCAATTTTCTCTAATGTATATCCTGTATCTTCTCCTCTCTCTTGATAGAAATAGAAGTCAGTTAAATTATTCAAATATACTTTTTCAAAAATATATTCAAATCCTTCTATATTTAAATCATTATCAATATATAAAAAAGATTTAATAGAAAAAGGATTATTATTCTTTGCAATCAATTTTTCTCTTTTTGACATAAATTCTTTATTTTCTAATAACTTCTGATTTTGATTAATACATCTTAATACAGATGTATCTGATAAGATTCCTTTTCTTGCATTACAATCTTCTTGCTCTGTTAATGATGATATTCTTTCTTTTATATCAATATTCATCATAAAAGTCATTGTCATCATTGCTCCTGCTGCTATGACAAATGAAAACATCGCTATTCCTAAATATTGCTTAAATAACTTCTCTTTATTTAATATATTTTTTATAAACACTTTTTTATATCCCCTTAATGATATTATCTGTTTATTTTTACATTTTTATCTCTTTTGTCAATTTAGTAAAAATAAATAAGGCGATAAATTATCGCCTTATTATCTTATTGCATATCTGTAACTAGATCTAACCATTCTCTACAAACATCATAATGATTAAATGCCCATACTTTCTCTTTTAATGGATCAGCTTTTGAATTGGAAGGTAAAATATTCAAAGCTTCTTCTACCGTAACCCAAACCACTTCTGATACTTCATTAGGTTCACAATATTCAGTGCTTAAAGAGGGTAATTCATCTTCAGTTTCATATTGTAAAAATAAACCAAATCGAAGAGTGATATTCTGTTTTGGATTATCTGGCGTTGAGTTCATCGCCCAAGGCAAATCTTGAATTCCATAAATTACATTTTTATCTGGAATTGCATCTACATTCAAACCGACTTCTTCCCACAATTCACGTTTTACCGCACCCTGAACTGTTTCGTCATAATCAACATAACCACAAACAAAATTATAGTGATGTTTAAAATCTGGTGTACCTGTTCCTCTTCTTGATAGTAATACATACAATTGGTCTTCGCTATCCATCGCCATAACTGGTACAGCAATTGCAGGAGAACGGCTTAGAAAAACTGTTCGACCATCTTCTGTTTTTACACATTCATTAGGGGTGTTATTAAATACTGGTTTTTCCATAATTTCCTCTTTTTTATAAATTTAAATTGTAAAGATATTTTGCGACTTCTTTCACTTTCTTTATTGTGTTAAGTGGTTGACCGAGATAATAACAATCAATTGTCAATCTAAAGTCATCATTGCTGTCTTTTGTTAATGTCATATAACCTTCAGCCGTTTCTATATAAGCTTCAGAATCTGACATTCCCGTTGATTTCTTATAAGTAAAACCTAATGACTCCAAAGATTTAAATGTTGTTTTCATTTTCAACCCCCAAAATCGAATAAGCCTTTTCTACGTGTTCATCTAAAAGACCAATACCCCATTGTGTCATAATTGGATTTAAATCATTTTCAATTTCATGGTCATCTTCAAATACAACAAAATGAGTGTAATTATTTTTAATAATATGTTTTCTTACTTCTTCTGTTCGCTTACCCAAATCTTTTGTTGAGGATACCATTGTCAATTCAGTAACTAAATCTTCATTTAATTCTAAATAATCTTTATATTCTTGAATATCACAATTATCAATACAACGGAAAATAATACCATAAAAATCTAAACCATATAATCGCCACATTGAAGTCATTACAATATCTGATTTTGTTTCTACTGCTAATTTTATTAATTTGAAAATTTTGTGGGGACAAGCAATTTTAGGAATACGGAAACTATCATCTTCATTTCTTGGAACTGTATCTTCAAGCTCTCTATCATCAAGAACGCCATTAAAATCACAGTAAATTGCTTTTTTAATTTCATTATTTTCTGGACTAGGCAAAGATTCTTTTGTTTCTTTCTTTTCAAATACTACAGATTCTTTTTTTACATTAAGCTTGATCAAACCTGACTTTAAT
Source organism: Herpochondria borealis (assembly GCA_032274145.1). Classification (NCBI taxonomy): domain Eukaryota; phylum Rhodophyta; class Florideophyceae; order Ceramiales; family Ceramiaceae; genus Herpochondria; species Herpochondria borealis. The sequence continues at coordinate 7,244 of JAVCKV010129765.1, read as the reverse complement.
TGTATTTTTGCTTGCTTTAAGGCATTAGCTTTAGTCGAATTACTTAATGTTGTTACATAATTATAATCTGGTAAAGATGCTTCTTTTGCTGTTTTTACTTTCACAACTTTTAAATTATTGTTTTTTGCTAAAACATCGAATAAAGGCATTGTTATTCCTAAGTGAGTTATTTAATTTGAACAATATTATATCATTGTCGCTGATTTTTAACAACCTCTTTTGAAAAATATTATTTTAATATTATACTCCGATTTACAGCGATTTACTTGTTTATAATAAGAGTTTTTGTTATAATAAGCTATTGAAAACGAAACAGGATTACAATGATGAAAAACATGATTAAAGTCTCTAAAGAAATCACGATGAAGTTTGTAGAAGAAAAATTCAATGTAAAAGTTCATGGTGTATTTAGTTATGGTTCAGCCGTTTATGGATATAAGAAACCAAGTGACCTAGATTTTATTGTGATAACAGATAAACAAATGACACAAACATCATTTGAATTAGACAACGTTGAAATTCAGATCACATTTTATAGTATTGAAGAATATAAAAAACTATTAGAAAATGAAGAAATTTCTGTATTGGAAACTCTTTCTACATATAACTTTTCTATTGAAATTGATGAAGAATGTAAATATTTAAATCCTATGGTTCAAGCTGATTATTCTAAAGAGTTACACGATATTTTTATGAAAAGAGAATTAGTTAATAAACCTGTAATTCGCAGTTCTATTTCTAAAAAATCAAGCAATAGCTATGTAAAAGCCAAGAAGAAAATTATTATCTCTGATGATTTTGATTTAAAAACATCTTTAAAATCTTTATGGCATTCTTTCCGAATGGTTGATTTTGGTATTCAGTTATGCAAACACAACGATATTTACAACTTTAAATCTCAAAATGAATTGTATAAAGAAATCGTTGAAGATTATTTAGACTTTTACAAATATGAGTCCCCTCAAGAATTCTGGGATTTTATTCACGCTAAATATAAACCGATGCACAACGAAATTTTAAAAGAGTTCCGATTAGTTGCCCCCAAAGAGACAGAAGCAAAAAATCAGAAAAAAGAAATACAACAATCTGAATTGGTTTCAAGTGTTGAATTAGGATTTGACCCTAGTGAAGAACTCCCCTTTTAGATAATTAATATAAAAAAGGCGGCATTCATGTTGCCTTTTTTTGTTAAAATGATATAATAATACTTCAATTCATTAGGAAATATTTCAAAATGGGCATTTTTAAATATGTACTTTTAGTCTGTATAACTATCTTTTCAGGTTCTTTAATTGCTGAAACAAACAAAACAAATGAACTTTATCACAATGTAGATACTAACGGGACTACTACAACTTATAGCACTGTTTATAAGGTAAGTAGCGTTAGTATACATGACAAAGAAACAATGGACGACCTAAAAGATTCAATGGGGCTAGAATCAGATGGGTTTTTTGAAAATTTTATGATTTTCATGATCAAGGCTGAAAATAGTAAGTTTGAACAAATTGTCAAAGGTCTAATTATAATTTGCTTAATTATATTTACTTTTCTGTGTTTTTGGTTTGCTGTTTTGCTAATCCCTCTTATGCTATTTTTAAGCGTTTTTCTTAAAATTTCTGTTATTTATAGCGTGTTTATTTGTATGTTTTTTGCAATTTCATTTATTATCAATAAATATTGGTTTAATAATTGTGAAAAATGTGACAAAAAAGAAACAGAATATTATGAAGAAGATGATTGTGAAGATGAGGACGATGATTTTTCATTTGTTGATGCCATTATGGTGGTTGTTTTTATCGCTTTTATTTTTACTTTATTTTTCGAACTTCTAAATAAAGGTTATTTGGTGATTTAAAAGGTTTAAATTTAAACTTGGTTGTGCTATAATATATCTAACGAAATGATTAATTAGAGACATAAAAAATGAGCTTAAATCAAAAAAATATTATTCTTATGGATATCAATAGCCACATTCATCGTGCCTATCATGTCTCTATTTCTCAAGAAGACAATAAAAAGCAAGGCGCATATTTCAATAACAGACCGAATTACATTATTAAACGAGCTGTTAGTATCATTGAAAAAGAAATTAAAAAAATTGGCGTAGAAGCCGATTATATCGCTTGTATCTTAGATGCAGACGGTAAAAACTTTCGACATGAACTTTATCCAGAATATAAGGCTACACGCCCACCTACAGATAAAGAGTTTAACTTCATGCGGAATTGTATTTACAAAATCCTTTCATTAAAAGGTTATTATACAATTCGTAAAGATGGCGTTGAAGCAGATGATGTTATCGGAACACTTACAAAGAAAACAGAAAAACTTGGAATGAATGTTTATCTAGCAACAGATGACAAAGACTTCTTCCAGTTAGTTTCTGATCAAGTTAAAGTTTATCGTGGTAAGCTTAACAAACTTTATGGCATTAATGAAGTTATTGAACAACAAGGCGTTCACCCAAACAAAGTATTGGATTACCTTACAATGGACGGGGACAAAGCAGATAACGTTATCGGTATTCCTAATTGTGGTGAAAAAACTTGTATTAAAATCCTTGAACATTATAATTTAAATGAAATCCTTGAAAATCCAGAGCTACTATTGAAGATTGAAAAACTTCGTGGAGCTAAAAAAATGGTGGAATACATTAAAAGTAATACAGATTTTATTAAATTAATGAAGACTATGGTTACTTTAAAAGATGAGCTTGATATGGGTTTCTCTTTAAAAGACCTCGTTAAAAAAGAAGAAGATATTGATAAACTTACATTCGCTTATCAATCTATTGGATTAAACTATAAAAAATAAGAGACTCGATTATGTTTAAAAAAATTATTATTTTAGCTACTGCATTGTTTTCACTAAATGTTTTTGCTGCTAAAAACCTTGAAATGACGTTAGAGATTGATGTTGTAGAAGGCAAAACTTACTACATAACTCCTTTATCAGATAAAGACATTATTACTTTACCAACAAAACTTGGCTCAGAACCTTATATTTTAGAATCTTTTGTTTCTAATGAAAATGGAATTATTAATTTACAACGATATGTTGTTCTTAGAACTGATGATGTTGGTGATTATTCTGACTTTATGGTGTCGAATGGCAATAAATCTAAATATTTTACTTCTAATAATATATTTAAAAATAATGAACATATTTTTTTAAATTTTGAAACGATTGAAGATATTCCATCTAATGTAAGAAATTTTGTATTTGTTAATACTAAATTCAATAAAAATAAAGATGAATACTTTTTACATCATGTAAGATCAAACATTGTTATTACTGCCGTTGCTGATTTGAACTCTAAATACGCCCAGAAAGTAAATTATAATTCTAAATATCAAAATTTAATTTATTTCGCTTATAAAAATATGAAATATAAAAATAAAGCAAAAAATGAGAATATAATTGCTTCTGGTAATTTTGATTTTGTTGATGTTAAAACAATTAAAACAAATAATGGTGTTCATATGTTAAAAATCACACGAATTGATGGAACAAAAGGTGATATCAATATTCTAATTGATAATGAATACATCTTACTTCCTGCCGATCAGGATACATATTTACACGAACAAAAAAATAAATAAAAACGAATTTTTCATTGTATTTAGAACAATACTTTGATACTATAGTTACACAGTCAAGGGCAACACAAAGAAGCCCATTTTATTAAAATAATATAAAGGTATTTATTATGAAAACAACTATTGCACAACTTACACAAATTGCTCAACGTTCTACTTCTGTTGAGGCTGCTGCTCAAGCTCTTTCTCAAGAAATCCCTCGTTTCAGCACTCGTGCAGCTCGTGAAGTAATGCTTGATGTTCAAGATTTCGTTACTGGTGTTATTGATGAAACTAAACTTTCTCTATTCTTAAAACAACACGGATTTTAATAATACGCCAACAAAAGAATTAAAAAGGGTAGCCAATAGCTACCCTTTTTGCTATTATAAATACAGAATAAAACTATAGAGTAATAATATCAATGACCTTTTATCACGGCTCTAGCCACAAATTCAAAAAAGATGATTTATTACTGCCTTTTAATTATTACACTTCACGAAAAGAAGTTGAAGAACTTGAAAGACTTTTCGAAGAAGAAAGACCGAAAACTTGTATTTACCCTCGTATTGATTGCGTATACCTCACAGATAGCATTGAGGATTTAGAATATGTTGGTTGTGAAGATGGCTATACATACCTTGTAGATATTGAAGATGGAGAATGTGAACGCTCTGATCTATCTTGGTATACAAAAGCAGGTATTCAACTTGAAGAAGGCGATATTAAAGGCGCACGAGGAAGTGCTAAAAAATATTGGTCTGGAGAAGTCTTTGAAAAAATAAACGAATCCTTATTTGAATACAGAATTGATCTATGTTACATCGTTAAATCAATTTAAGTTTTTTTCTATATCTTGTTTTATCAAATCATAAAGTTCACTTTCCCAAGTTATATTTTCTATTTCTGGGTAAGTTCGTAGATCATTCGGGGTTATCACCACTTTAGTTTTTTCCATTCCTATTTTCTCGATAAGATAAAAAACTTCTTCTATCGCTGAATCTCCAACCGCTATACAACCAATACTTACATTTTTTCCGTGGATGAAAATTTCATTACCCAATTTATCTCTATTATCTTTGATGCCTTTTTTTCTATCAAATTCATTTGGATAATTAATATGAATGGAAAGATGATAATTACTTCTTGAGTTTAAAAATATTGGCTTGTAGATTCCTTCAGGAATTTGTCCATCTAATTCTTTTAATTTAGGTCCTTTCGATCCACTAAAATCTGTAAATGGATATTCTTTTATAAATGCAAACTTTTCTTCATTTTCTCTTTTACCATATAATTTAAGAATTTTTGTTTCTTTATTTCCCAACAAATAAACCTCTTTAATATCTTTTGTTTTTTCTAAAAAGCCATTATTAATTTTTAGAGAAAAAACAGTCTTTTTTACATCTAAGAAACGATAAAAAGTTTTGTGGGGAGTTAAATCAAAAAAACCATATATTGTTATCATCAATAAAGTGATTCCTACTATTTTAAATATATTTTTTAACATCTTTTAATCCTTGTTATATTTCATTCATGCTTTTGTGTGATAAAATGTATTTATCAATAAAGGAATGAATATGGCAATATTAAAACTATACCACGGCACAACAGAAGATAAAGTATCTAAGATTAGAAAAGAAGGCATTGTAAGCCCTATGCAGGATGCACAATGGTATATGATGGCAGATAACTTTGGCAGTGCTCTGTTTCATTGTAACGCATCAAAAGACAATAAAGCTGTCGTGTTAGAGATAGAATTGAAAGTCCCTGACGTTGACAATGATTTATTATGGAAAGGATATCCTGTTCTTTATCCTGAGTATAACTTAGACAATTCAGAAATTAGTTGGTTTGCTTTAAATGAAAAGATAGCACCTGAATTTATTAAAAAAATACATACCATTGAACTTGACAATTATTTAGAACAAAAAAATAACGGTTTTGAAAATTTAGAAAAATATAATAAAAAAACATTACTTATTAATAATAAATCAAAAAACAAATTAAATATTAAATAAAAAAAAGCTACTTGGATACAGTAGCTTTTTTATTTAATTTTTCTTTTACCAAAGTTTAGCTGAAATACACCTATCTTTTACAATATTATTCATGTTACCTTGAAGTTTAGATATTTTCTGAACTCTTTCACATTCCCAATTATTTACTGGATACATTTTATCCCAAGCTGTCATTAATTGTAATTGTTGTTTACTCATTTTAAATTTTGAATAGGTTTCATTCATATACAAATGAGTTCTTGCAATACGTCCACGAGCTGATTCTGGTGGCACTGCTTTCTTATTTGATATTCTCATATCACAACTACCAAAACTACCCTTAGACATACCATTATCAGCTACAAAATTATAGTTAACTCGTAAAGCATTAACAGATCCAATTGCAGGAAATAAATTAAACATATCTGCTTGCATATAGCGATATTCTGTATTTACTTTTTCGGCACACTTACGACCTTTAAAATCTTTTCCTTTATTTGAAACACAAGACTTATGTCCATCACGCCATTCAGAAAAATTACGACCAAAGTTTTCTGCTGCAACTACATGCTCCCATTCTATTTTCTTAGAACGCTTTACATATTTTTCACTAGTAAAGCCTGAAGGGGCTGTTACCAACTTTTTCTCATTGAAAACAGCAGCACAGTAAATTGTTTCTCTATGTTCATTATAAACATTTTTTTCCAACATCTTTTTTGCTTTTGAAAAAGATTGATTTGTTTCATTTTCTGCTTGGGCTGTAAATGATAAAGCACCAAACAATAAAATTAATAGATATTTCATTGTTTTTCCTTTTATTATGTTATTTCAATTATAAATATTTTATCATATAAAAAAAAGAATGATATAAAATAGTTGATAATATTTTAATTAATTAATACTTTTAGATATAACTGTTAAATGGTTGAGCGATTGATTTAGTTTATCCTTTTCATTTCTAATATATTCAATTAAGAAAACCTTAGCTAAATGTTTATTTAATTCTAAATCTTCTTTTCTACAAATATTTTCGATAATAGATTCTTCATTATGGATATGATTTGTTGTAAATGAGCCAATCATAAAATTCAACAAAGCAAAATCATAATTTTTAAAAGTAACAACATATGAATCAATTGTATCTACGTACATTTTTTTTGATGTCTTTAACTCAAAACGATAACCTTTATTAATCGCTTTCATTGGTGTATTAAAAGAAAGGATAAATATCTCATCTCCGACTTTTAATGGTTCTGTTACTACACGTAAATCTGTTCCTTCTAAAGAATCAAGAAGGTCTTTATAATTGCAATATATCTTTAAAATATCTAGTAGGTTCTTTCTACCATATTTAAAAGAAATAAAATCATCTAGTTCGACCATAAATAAGCTTTCAGAACCTTTTATAATTCTTTTTAAAAATAAACGATGAGATTCAGAACACTTCAAAACTTCTATTTCAGAACCATCATTCATTTTCAATTCATGAATTTTTTCATATTTATCTTTATTATTCATAATTCCTCTTTATTTTCTGTTTTATAATTTAAACATAATTTCTTTTTTTACTTAATTCTAAAGCCATTTGAGCTTTGTTTGATAATTCTTCATTTAAAACATAAAATAATTCTGTTATATAATGTTGAATTAATGAATGGACTTGGGA